>JABVXU010000480.1:0-40624 GCA_013365365.1 Cruorifilaria tuberocauda
TACTACTACTACTACTACTACTACTACTACTGCTACTACTACTACTACTACTACTACTACTACTACTACTGCTATACCAAAAACTAGTACCAGAACTATTATCACTTCTACAATGCAATTCATTCCTGTTCCCATTGATATGTTGATTCCGGAATGGAACACAACTACGAAAGATTCAGAATTATCAATTCAACATCAAAATTATACTCTTAAAATTGGAGTTATTGATCAAGATCCTAATAATCGACAAATTATACGTAATGGATTGATTGAAGAGCTTAAATGTTTTCAATATGTTGCTAATAGGTTAGTTTGCTTCAAATAAAATTTTCATTAATAAATTAAATTTCACTTTTTTTCATCTTTTTAAAATTTCAAAAAACTTTTAGCTAAAATGCAGATATTAAGATAATTTTATAGTTTATTTGCATGTTCTTATTACATTTTGGTACTATTTTAGATAGTTTTCAATCTGTAAGCTATTCACATCATTGGTAATAATTTTTTCTTGAAATATTTTTCTTATAGTTCTTTTTTTTCTTTTCATTCCTCTTTTTTAGCCAATTCAATGGTTATGGACAAGAAACAATCAAGCAAATCGGTTTGCAAGATTGTTTGCATAATTGCATTTTACGCATTTCATTCCTATGTTTGAGCATTAATTACAATAAGTTAACAAAGGTAGGCTTAAATTGTTTCTTTTACAATTTCGTTATTCAACTTAATTATAATAGCAAACTGCAAAAGAATAAATTACAAAATTACTGGTAATCCTGAATGAAGATATAAGTATAGATGGAGCATTAACTAATTGCATTCTTATATATACATTAGCTTATTTAAATTTAAAAATTTTACCTTTGTAATTTTTAAATACCTTAATAAATAACTTCAATAATAATTAACTAATTAATTAATACAGTCTTTTCACTTTGAGGAAATTTGAGAAACTTTTTACATACAATAAAAAATATTGTTTTTCTATTATCTAACGATAATTAATTTTTTTCCTAAAATTTCGATCATTTTCAATTGTTATTTTATTCAGATGAAAAGTTGTCTTTGCAAGAAAATTTTTTTACGAATAAAATTTGAGGAGTGTACTCTGAATGCTGGTAATCGAATGATCAATAATGTTGAATTAATTCCATCTACATCAACAGATTATTATGAATATATTTGCTTGAGCGCACGAAAACCAGAATCAAGAGCAAGAGATGCAAGTAAATTTTCATGGCTTTTTCAATTTCTCTTATCACCAATTAATATTTACGCGAATGAGAGGGAAATTGATGAAATTAATAATTCAAATTTCATTTTCTTCATTATTTGATATATCCTAGAATGAGGTAAAAAATGTCGATAATACATGCATAATTAGGATAAATATAATAGAACTCAATCTGGGAATGTTTAAATAAGATAAATTAAAATATTGGAATAATTCTTTGGATTTAAATTTCTCTGTAGCTTTGACTATGGAATAGATTAAATAAATGAGATATGTGATATTAGAAATTTTCTTTTTTAGAAAAACACTATTTCTTTTCTTTTTCAAACATTTAAATTTTGCTTTAAAATATTTCAATTGATGTAAAAACCTGAAATGACCAAAAACTTTTCTTCATAAGTGAAATCATACAGAAGACAGATGTAAAAATATAGACAATAAATATATATATCATACATCTATTTGAAATTATAAAAAAAGTAAAATGATTAAAAATTTTCAATTTAAACATTTCATGAATAAAAAACACAAAAAAAAATTCCCATATGCTTTCAAATAAAAGATTTGATTTAAAATTCATTTCGGATTGAGTTAACTGTTTTATAGAGATAAATTTATATCAAACATTTATTTATTTGCTGGAAGATTGATGGTAATGATAATAGTATTAGTAGATGATTCCTGTATTTGGATAGGAATTATCCTGAATAACCGGTCTAAACAGTACAGCCAGGGAAACAAACTTTCCAGTTTAAAAGATCGTGAGGGTCCCTTTTTTGATTTGTAGTGAAATTGAGTGATTGAGGACATGACAGAAATGCTATTTACTCTCATCCTTGGGTGATATATGAACAAAAAGAATCATCAAAACATACAATAGGTCAATGATAAATCACGCAAAGACAAAATGCGCAAATTCTCCATGGTTTGTCACGTTGACAAGAAATAAAACTCCATAGTTTGTCACATTGATATGTAGGAAACTCGACGTTCGCCACGTTGACATGTAACAATTCCATGGTTCGTCACGTTGACAAGAAATAAAACTCCATAGTTTGTCACATTGATATGTAGGAAACCCGATGTTCGTCACGTTGACATGTAACAATTCCATGGTTCGTCACGTTGACGTGTGAAAAATAAATTTCATGATTTGTCAGATAATCGAATGGATTGATAAGCAACGGTCATGTGGTCTTTTGAAGAGAAAGGAAATGAATTTAGGTTTTCATTTTAACGCTACAGTGGTACTTTGATTATATAAATGTATGTTTTGCAACATTTAAGAAAAAGAACTTAACAGATTTTGGCAATTACAATATAACCAAACTTCGGAAATGCTTTTCGATATGTGAGAATGCTGTACTGTATACATTGAATGGTCTTGTTGTGGACAACATTTATACACCACGTAAGTCATTAATCGTTTCATTATTACACTATCAATAATAATCACAATATTTTAAATTTTAATTTCGAAAATTTCAATTTTACTTGAACTAGAATCATTGTCTAAATCGAAATATCTAAACTCTAAAATTTAGTTAAAATTATTTTTTTATTGCAAATTTTCTCTTTCATGATACTATATTTCCATTGATAGCTATAAAATTTTAGCCGTGGTATCATGATTTCATGTATAGCTATCAATTGTCATAGGAGAAAAAATTTTGAAATGAGTAAATTCATAGTTCAGAGATGGAATTGTGATCGTACAAAGTAGTAAAAGTAACATTTGATGGCTTCTTAAAAAAGATGTATAAAAAATGTCTGAATATGATTGAATAGAAAAATTAGCAATGATTGAATATATCAAACATCAATCAATATGATCAATAATTTAAAGTTTCTATTGCTCTTCAATTTATTCTATTTAGTTTTCTAATAACCATAATTGATATTATTGATAATTATCATTATCATATCACCGTATTATCCAATATTATAAATGAATTCATAAGATTAAAAAAGATTAAGAAGCTCATCAAATTTTATTATGATTACGGAAAATCAATCAATACAGTAGTGATCGATATTTTAAACTATATCTTTTTGATTGATTGAAAGTTAGAAATCAAATTTTTAATTAACAAATTATGATATTTCTGATTGCTTGATTGTGCATTTCTTTTGTACGTTTTAATCTTCATGTTCTATTCTTGGGAAAAAATTAATTTTCAGCAAATTTAATAAACAAATACTGAATTACTATTAAGTTATTACTATTAAGTTGATAATTTTAGTGGAATGTTTGATGACATGCACTGTATCGTATCATTTGTACAAGGCAAAATGCTACTCGGTCAATTGGTTTAAAAATACTCGAACTTGCTACCTTCATACTACTAAAACTAGTATTAACGATCTGAAAGTTTCTACATCATCCGATTTCTTTCTTCACAGTTGCGCTGGTATAACTCTTATTTCTTATCAATTTGGATAAAGATGTAATTAAACTTGATCAATTTTAAATAAATTTTATTTTGAAAGGAAAAATTGTCTACGAGAAAAGTATATCGTATACTTATCTCCTAAATTCATATTGTCAAATTTTTACTTGAATTGCCTGAAATGAATTATCAATATAGCATTATTCTATATCAATACGTATAACGAATATTTTTATAAACTTTATATTATTGATGAATTTCAGATTTGAATAAATCGCTGAAAGCAAGCACTGAATGTGAAGAAGATTATTGTGATGATTAATGGAAGAATTCCGATCAATGATAGAAGTGACATGTAATGAAGAAAAAAAAAGTCAAAAATTTGATCCAATTTTTAAGAAAAAATTTAATTTAATCGCCAATCAAAAAAAAAAATTCAAATCGAGTTCTTTGAAATAAACTTTTTCTTTTGCAAGAATTACCGGAAGAATCACTTCAATTTTCTGATCTTATTTTTGATTTTTTTTTCAATATTATAAGTATTTTCCTTTGAATGCTCAAAAAAAACTTAAGATCTGAATCATTCTAAAATTTCAAACTTAATTAATCTACTGCTATCATTAATCTAAATTATGTGGGAGTTAAGTTGAAATCACAATTTACATAAAGTACTGTAATAATATTCACAGTTACTGTAATTATTTTAATTCATTTTTTGAAATTTTTAGATAAAAAAAAATATTTTTTTTAAAAGTTATCTAAAAATTGGAAGAAATTTATGACAAATTAAATCGATTATTCATTCAAGCAATAAAATTCATGATATTAAATGAATAATAATTTGATCTAATTCAGTTATAAACTGTTTCGTTTTTCATAAATCGTGTGAGTATTTATTTGAAGAAATAAAAAATTAAATTAATTCACATGTGATTTGAATATTTTATTTATTGTTATCCTACTTATGACTGAGATCAAAAAATTAAATTTGATACGATTTATATAATTATAAATAATTATGCATTACTTTTTATGTGAGGAAGCGAAAGTATAGCTTATAAAGTATGACGTAATGCATTGTCTCATAACTTTCCTCTATTATCAACCTATCTCGACAGGTATTTCGGTCTTCACTTTTATTTCCGTTGTGAAATTTGAAACTTATAACTGTCACTCATCAATCATTCGCTTTTTTCCTTTTTCGAAGTTTGCAACAACAGATTTACTTATTGATTTGACATCGAAATAATCGATAAAAAGTTTTTGTAATCAGTTACTGATTGATATTTAAAAGGTTTTTTTTCCAGTTTAGTTTATTTTTATGTTTTACTTTACTTTACTTTTATCAGAATAACCTTTGGGCTTTTTTAATGCATTCTAAAAAAAAATATCCATAATGTATTTCAATTAAAAAAATCCAAATTTTCACATAATCATATATCAAAATTACTTACTTACTAACTTACTTATTACTATTGTATCTATCAAAATAGAAATATTTGACAGCGAAAAAATCATCACTGTAATTTTTTCATTAAAATATATTATGGATACTTTTTTTTTTATCAAATTTAAAAATATTTTTTGTTTAGTATTGGAAAAATTGTTAGGTGAAAGTTTGCTAGAAAATTTTCAAAATATCAACGAAATTTTTAAAAATAAATGAAAATTTAAAATGAAATAGCCGCCTTTGGATAATAGCGCTCAATTTGATGTATACCGAAATTAACAAATCAACAGAAGAAATATATTTCTTTCTCCTTTGTTCTTCAAATTTTCTCGCAATCACAAAGTTGCATTGATAAATTTGAAAATGTCCTCTGAAAAAGTAAGCCTCATCATCCATTTGACAGTTCCTAGTCCTTTTCACATACTTTTCAGCTATTTCTCTTGATAATTTATATATTTGTGCTGAGTTAAATTCATTTAGAGAATTGAATTGGGAAAAAGAAAAGCGCAAATTTTAAATTCTATTCATTTTCCACTATCAGTTTATTATTTACAATCGATTTGATAAAAAGCAATGAATTTATAGTTCATAAAGAAGAAAGTAATATTTTTAATCTAAATGTTATACTGTCAGATATTCGGAAAAGCTATAATTTTGCTTTATCATTGATATTAGCATTCTTTCCATTTCATCATTTCAAGCTGATAGGAATGAAGAAACAAAAAAAAAAAAGAGAGAAAAAATATCAAAATATGAAATGGTAGAAGATAAGATGCAAAAAAAAAAAACTTAAATGGCTACGAAACGATTCGTTTTCTTATTTTTTTTTTTAAATGTAATTTGTGCTATATTGTTTTTGTATTTGAATTTTAATTTTTGATAATTTATCTTTCCAGAGATGTTCCACATCGTTTTATCATGTTTATCACGTTTGTTTATCTTTTTATCACGAAATAAAATAAGTTATTCATTAATGCTGAGCATTTTTTTAGCTACAAGGAAAATAAAATTTCATTAAATTCAAATTATAGTTTTAAAGTTTCTAAAAAAAAATAAGCTTTTCAATATTTATTATTTAATCTGTTATCAGAAGAAAGTGTTTATTTTAATGAAATTTTAATTTTTCGTATTATTCAAATGAATTTTATTTTCAAATAACTACTAATCAGGTAAATACATTGGTATTCATTTGAACTTTTAAAGAATTTATTTTCACCTATTTTGAATAATTTTATTCGAAAAATATTTTAATGTTTTATGAAGAGTATTTAGAAAATTTTGAAACTAATAAAGTATCTTATGCATGGAAGAGTTTTCTTTATGCCAAAAATTTTCGAGAATAGAAAAATGTTAACTTTGTTTTCATTGATTGATTGATTGATTGATTGATTAGCTGAAATAAGGATGAATTATCAGTAAAAGTTGTGAGCAATAAAAACATTGTATAGAATTAAAGATGAGAAATTGTAAATCCTTTGTCGGCATCCTTCATTTCATCGTATTTATGTTACTCTCTCAGGATTGTAAACATAATTCTCTGATACATTGGGATATCTTTACAACAATACCCGAGATATTTTAGTGCAATATAAAAAGGATATGGATGAGAAAATTTTAAGGATTATTTCCAAATGATAACAGTCTATTTATCAAATTTGATATAAAATTTGCATATTTATCAATAAACTGTATCATTCTTGAAAATAACTTTCTTTTGATATCTTTTTTTCTTTCGAGAAAATTTATTTTATAGTATGTTAAGGAAAGAAACGAAATATAAACTTTTTTGTTTTTGTAAATGAAATGTTTTTCATGAAAATTATAGAGATGAAGTTAATAATTCTCAGAGAAGTAATAATTGAAAATAATAACTTCAATAGAGTTTTGAGAATTTTCAGATAATTTATTGAATTGTATTTTTTTAGATATTTGTTAAATTATATAATTTTTGGGTTTGTAGTAATCATGTTTATGTGCCTGCGTGTTTTTATGTATTTACGTGTGCGTACGTGTATGCATACGTGTATGTTTGTGTGCATGCTTGTTTTCTTTTTACCGTAAGATAGAAAGAGTGAAGAAAACCGAAGAAAGCAAGGAGAAAAATTGGTTCTATGATTATTTTTATTAATTACAGTAAAGTGATAGTAGCGATTCTGTACCGAAATAGTAATAATTTGTACCGAATTATGTTGTACGGTAATTTTAATGTACTATATTTCTGATTGATTCGTCTTTTTAAAAAATTTAAAATGATATGATGTAAACATATGAATATACAGATATTTACAAATAAATGTATATGATGATATTCATTGTTACTAAGTAAAAAGCGATAAGATTAAAAAGTACTAGTAAAAAAACGATGAAAATTACGAAAGAAATGATAAATAATGCTAAAAGGAATTTTTAAACGTTAAAGTAAATTAACAAATTAAAAAAAAATGAAATTAAATTTCCGATGTCATATGTTCAATGTATTAGAGTATTATATGCGAAATAATTTTAGTTCATAATTTAATTGTAAATAAAAATTTTCAAAGTAAATAAAGATAAGTTAAGTTAGAATGTTTACATTCTTTACTGAAATAATTTTTTCTATTACAATAAACAAATTTTTTGGAAATAATATACATTGAAAAGTTTATAATTTCTATTATAATAAAACGAAAGTTATACTTTGATGGTCGAATAAGCATTTTGCTATCATTACTCTATCAATAAATATATTTTTATTGAACAATATACAAATAACTATTCAATTCGTTCATTTATTAGAGAAATTAAAAGATTTGATAGTATTCGATGATGTGAATCAATTTTCCGGTTGGGTGTGGTGAAGAATTTGTAAAGGTGGGATTTATACAGTAACAAACTGTATTGCATCTTAAAATCAAACTGTGCATTACAAAAGATCGAATTATGTTTGCTAAAAGATTAGGATGAGTATCTATCTTATGGAAAAGATAAATATATTAGCTTAAAGTTAGCTTAAAGTTATATTAACTTAAAAATAAGATGTATACTGTAAGAAATTAAAATTTTTGCCGTAAGAATTGAAAGGGTCAATTTGAAATTAAAGGAGCAATTTTAAATCATAAGGAATCATAATGCATATTGCATATATCAGGTTTTAGACAATTTTTGATTATTTTCGATTCATTTCAGAAATTAATAATGAATCATGGTAATGATAGTGTTTGGTACGGCAATCGATCACTTCATCTTCAACTATTCATGCTATTCCTTTGCATATGCAAATTTAATGCTTTAATCACTGATGATATCAGTAAAAAGGAAATGATAAATGAATGGAAATATGGAACACATTGCTCATGGTATTCAAGGTACTGTTATTATCTGTATAGAGAGCTAAATTTTAAATATTAAATTAAGTAAAGCATTTAAGCAAAAATAATTAATTTTAATTAATTGATAAATTTGAAAATTGAAAAAGTTAACGAATATTTCGTTACGAAAGTTTATTAATTATTTCAGTTATAAAAATTTATTATGATGTAAAATTTTTAGCGAAATTATCATTTGAAGAGATGAGATTTTTAAAGATGAAATTAAATTTAAATTTAAATATGAAATTAAATATGAAATATTTAAATATGAAATTGAAATTTGAAATTAGATAGTGATAAGTAAGTAGGAAAAATGTGATAAAGCATGTGATAAGCCATAAGCTTTATGTGACCTGGAAAAAAAACATTATCATCTTGCTGCATTTTGAATTTTTTGAATGAAATTTCTTGAACCCATCGGTGATTTTCTAATCATATCTGATAAACAGTTAGCCTAAATATGAGGTTGAAATAGTAGATCTTTGAGGAATAATAAAATATGAATGATAAAATAAGTGTAAACTTTAAATATTCATAGAGATCATTTTAATACAAATTTATCAAAGGTTTAAAACATCTTTTATACTTCATCGCATTGAAATGTTTTATTTTATAGTTTACTAATTTGTTAAATTTCAAGTATGCTTATTGCGTTAATGGAATTTTGAAAGTTTTGAGAAGTTCGGAATTGAGTATGATAGAAACCTTTTTCCTATCTCAACTATCGTTCCCGTCTGATGCGCTTGAGATAAGGAATAAGTTAAATTGATAAGTAATGGACATGTTTGGGAATGCAATGACCTTTTGACTGACATGTGACATTTTTTTTTCTTTGCTTACAAAAAAACTAACACTAAATATTAAATGATTTTCTTATCTTTTGGTATCTTTTTTTTGGAAAGAATTTAAAATTAAAGAATTGAAATTCAAATTCAGAAAGTTCAAAAAGTATGTTCGAAAGAAAAAAAGATTATTTCATATTTATAACTTTTTCAAATTTAAACTATTAGCAATTTCTTCCACTGAATTTTATAAAGTAATAGCAAACAGTTGTAATTTAAACGTATCATTAATAATGCAAGTCATTAGCGAAATAGATTGATCATTCAAGTTGGTAAAAGTAATTTTAGAAAAAACACAATCGATTGAACCAAATAATCAATAACTAATTAATCATTACCTAATATTTGCGAGTTTTAGAATTTCTTTTCTTTCGTTCTCCATTTTAGGATATTTTTATAAGTATCATTTTGAATTGCATAGTATGAAATTAGTACATAATTAAGTGAAGTAAATATAAAGATTGCTAAGTAAATCATACTTTTAGTATTATTAAATTATACTTTTAGAAAGTTACCTAGTATTAATTTACCTGGAATATTTCATTAAAATTAACATAAAAATAATTTTTCATCATTGATTTTTCTTTTTGCACATTTTAATTTGAAAAGAAAAATCGTTTTTCTTTTTTTCTTTTTTTTTTTCTTTCATGAACAGGAAACATTTACACGCGCTATTGCACATGAAATTGTTGTAAAAAGAGAAATTCAAGATAAATGAAAAAAAAAAAAAAAGAAAGAAAGAGAAAGAGAGAGAGAGAGAGAGAAAGAGAGGGCTTAGAATGAATCAGAAATCAATTATTTTGATATCATCTGATAATCTGAATATCGCTTTTTTTTTTTTACAAAAATCAAATTTTTTTTTATATCGTATCTTTTTTTTTTTTCGATAAAATGCCAAATGAAATTGAAAATTTGATTTGATTTCAATGTTTCAATGATTGAATGATTGCTATATACTTTGGCTCGGAAAGTTTTTTCGATCCATTATTCAAACCCAATCCTATTTCTATTTATACGCTCAATTGACTTTACACTGTGATCATTAAACCGTTACATACAAAATATCTATTTGCCCTTTTACATTATAGCTTTTTCTCATCATCATTTTTCCTCTTCCTTCTCTTTCAAATGAATAATTGTTGTAATTTTGTTTGCAAAAATTTCATAAATGATAAGGGGTTATCAAGCGTTATCATTTAATATCATATCCAGCGTTATCATTTAATATCATATCCAGCGTTATCATTTAATATCATATCCAGCGTTATCATTTAATATCATATCAAGCATTATTATTCAATATCGTATCAAGCGTTATCATTTAATATCATATCAAGCGTTATCATTTAATATCATATCCAGCGTTATCATTTAATATCATATCAAGCGTTATCATTTAATATCATATCCAGCGTTATCATTTAATATCATATCAAGAGTTATCATTTAATATCATATTAAGCATTATTATTTAATATCATATCAAGCATTATTATTTAATATCATATCAGGCGTTATCATTTAATATCATATCAAGCATTATTATTTAATATCATATCAAGAGTTATCATTTAATATCATATTAAGCATTATTATTTAATATCATATCAGGCGTTATCATTTAATATCATAGATATCAATGAGCTTTGAAAATATACAAAAGGATAAATGAAATTATTGCATTTAAAATAAATTAAATATCATAAAACACATGGAAGAGTAAGTACTTGAAATGAATCGAAATGAAGTAATTGAATTATTGGAATGATTCAAAAAAAAATGCAAATTTATCATATGCTAGCAGTTCAAATATCAACAATTCAAAATTATCATTAGCAATAATATTTGAATAATTGAATAAGTAAATTTTATTGTAAAGTTTTTCAAGTGATAAAATCAGTAAGTATTTTCGGCAACATGATAAAAAAAAATTGTTAAAGTAATTTGAAAACAATTTAAGCAATCACTAAAGTAATAAACATGCATAGAGCATCTGAATTATTGAATAACTAAAGTAATGAACATGCATAGAGTTATTCAACTATTTGAATCTGAATTATTGAACAATCCTAATGATTTCATTGCTATAAATTGATCATTAAAATTAGTAATTCAGTTTTTAAAAGTTTCATAAATGATAAAGAGTTATCAAGCGTTATCATTTAATATCATATCAAACGTTATCATTTAATATCATAGATATCAATGAGATTTAATAAATTAAACGCATATTTATTAATTTCTTTAGTGGTGGAATTGATGATAAAATTATTCAAAAAGTAAATTTATCATGTAATAGTGGATATTTTCAATGGAATGATCCAATTGGTGGAATGCATGTTCGATTTTTAATGAAAGATACAAATGGAAAAAGAATTTGTCTTCGAATTCGTTTTATGCCAACTTACAAAATACTATATCATATATTGGGTAGGTAAATTTTTCCTCTTTTAGAATAAAATTTTTGTAAAAATTAAAACATTTAAGAAACTCTAAAAAATTTGTAATTTTCTTTTTTTTTTTTTTTTGATAAAATAAGCTTATAAATTACAGATGAAAGCAGCAATCACTATTTATTGAATATAGCAAAAGAATTTCGAAAATGTATGAATGCTAAAATAGATATATTACTTTTCATCGAAACTTATAAAATGAAACTTTGGAAGGAACGAATTGCTGCTTTTCGATATGAAATTTTACCGGAATCATTGATTGCTAATGAAAAAACTTTATGTGGCGTTTGTTCAAGCATTGATATTATCAATGTATTTTGTAACTATGCTGATTTTGGTTTGTTCATTAGAAATATTTTCATTCCTTTCTCTCAATCTTTTTATTTTATTAAAAAAAAAAAAGGTATGAAATGAAAATTAAAATTTGAATTGAAAAATATCTTAAATATGTGTGAAAGTTTAGATTGAATAAATTAAAAATTAAAGAAAAAATTTCAGTTAACGAAAAGAAAAAGGTTAAAATAAAATAAAAATTATTTTCAGTATTCGAAGGTCATCAAACTAATACAAGTGATCATATATTGATCGATAAAATATTACGCAGGCCATTGCGTTATCATCAAATTATCGAAAGACGAAATAATCAGAGTATTTTAAGAGGCAAAAAATTTTTTCCTATCTTTTTTTTTTTTTAAAATGCTATTTTTATTTCATGAAAACTTTTTAATAAAAAAAAATTTTTGTAATACAGTAAACATTTCTCTGCTATTAACTTTTTAATTTGAATTACTTTCAATTTTTTTTTTACTGTTTTAGCGTCGGTTATTAATTGTTTGTACAAAAAAGATGAAGTTAATCGAATTTACATCGCTAAAATGGAATTCGATACGGTACATATCATTTGTTCCCCGAGAATTTCTCAATATATTCAAATTGCTCGTGAACAATCCGAAAATGCTCCTTGTCAATTATTGTGATAGCACAAAGTTGATAATTTGTAATCTTCAAAAATTTATTACAATATCACTTCTTGAAACAAATCGAAATTCCGGTTTTAATATTAAAAATCGAAAGGATTATTTAAAATTAAACAAATATCATTTATCATTGATCGAATTTATCAAGTATTCATTACTAATAGAAATGTGAAAATTTCAAATCGAAAAAATAGTAATTTAAATTTATTCCACAAAGTAAATTTTATAAAAATAATTAGATAATAAAAAAATTTTTTTTTAATTTAAATATCAATGATTTTCTTGTATGAATTTGAAATCGTTTAAGTCTAATGAGAATATATTGTATAAGAAATTATCAGTACTGATCATAGAACAGTGATTAGATAACTTTAACTGATAAAAAATTTTTTAATTTTTTAAACTTATTTTTAATTTCTTTTAGTTAATCCTTTAGCAGTTAATTAATCTGAGCATATTCTGATGAAATAAATAAATACGATTAACGGTTCAGCAATATTATCATTATCATATGAAAAGATATATATGCTTGAAAGTTTAGAATAGAATATTAAGAATATTAGCTGCTTATATTGTTAGCCGATTAAAATGAATTGAGTCAAACTGTCACAATTCAAAATTCAATGAATAATAGAATTACAGAATTCAGTGAAAGGATGAATGGATATTATCTTTATCAAATAATGCTAAAACACTATTAATATTATCATGATGGTATTGATTTGATTTGAATAACAGTAAATTAAACTGATCATGATCAATTTTCTCAATCATTCAACAAATTTTTCTTACTTTTGTTTCCATCGTTACTTTGTGATACAAATAAGATGGTATACAATATTTTGAAAACTTTTGACTAAATTACAAAAGATTTCATCCCTCACAATTTACATGAAATTACATCAAATGACCTTTAACTCTCAATTAATCCTGTCAACCAATAAATTGCACTCACGTGCAATATACCATTAAATGATTGTTGCAGCTGAATGAGCATTTCTTCAAATAGAATTGAATTGAATTCGATAACCACTTCTCCGCAAGATATTGGAAAATCGATCTTCAATGCTTATTAACAATACATTGCACCAGCTCTGCTAACAGTTACTACCACTTTTTTCATTCATTCAGTTTAGCGATGTCCCGATAACACTGATGATATACCAAATGTTGGAAAGCAAAAGAAAATTCATACGTCGAATTGAACAATAAAAATTTTGACTTTTGCTTTATATATTGATAGGTAGATAATTTCTTAGTCCTTGTTAGCATTCTATAATTGCTTTTGACCTAAAGCTTTCTATTTTCTGAAATGCTACACTTTCTATATTATTTGACTGTTGCAGTTAACATATCGTGATCAAACAGGAGCTTTCATCTTTGCTAAGCTTTTATCAGTGGAGGGTCAAACTTTCCAGAAAAGATACTGAACAAGAAGCCGGATTACTCTTATTCGACGAAGCACAGATCATGAATACGACGCGAAATACTTAAAATAAATAACTTAAATTAAATAAACAAAATACTTCAAAATACCCCATAATAAATATGCTTATGAAACTAACTTTTTCGAAATCAAGATCTAAGCTATGACAGAATATTTTTCATTGTTCAAAATTAAAACTAATTTTTTCGGATCATTTTGTCTCAAATTTCTATTACTTCTCTTATAAGCTAAAATTTCAGAAATATACCAGCACAAATAAAAATGCTTTGAAAGCAGAATTATCCTTAAACTTATTCTATATCCAAATATTATCCTGTAGTAATTCAAGCCATATAGTCAAAATATCTATCTCTACGTTCATTTCAAAGTTTTTTTGAAAGTAAATTTCAGATTTTTTTCATCTACTACAACCTAGCTATACACATAAATACCCGTAAATTAAAAGTGTATTTTAAATACATGCGAACATAGAACAAGCAAAAACCGTTCACGTCTCCGGAACTTTTCAAGTTGGCTCATATTGTGAGAGTTTATCTCCGGAACTGAAATTGCTCGTAACTGAAAAACACAAAATTGGTGAAAATTGGTGATTGGAAGAAGTATCAACAACTTCCTATAACAACAGTCAGACCATTCTCGGAATTCTGATTTTCAACTAACAGCAATAAAAATTGTTCTTTGAAACAAAATCTCATATCTCAAATGATAACTGCATGAAATTGAAATAACATACCAACAGCTGTTCCTTTTTGTGAAGGTGGAGTTTTTCATATACATCTGAAAATATTGTAATAAGTAAAAAGAAAATAACACAAGCAATCTATGATAATTCACAGAGTTCCAGTGCACGTATCGAAAGGATTTTTTAGCTTCCAATTACTATACCTCTGAAACCACTAAAACTAATTTTATGGCTGTCTAATGATCAAATAATATGATCAAATAATATTAATCAAATCTTTACTTTCACTTAACCTGCTAGATTTTAATTTGCTATATAACGCCATCCATTTATCGTCACACATGAGCGAGAATACTTTAACTGTTCTGTTAGTTTAAGTTCTGATTGTTTTTCTTCATAAATTTGCAAAGAACTATATTTTTACTTTTAATGAGTCGAACAATGTGTTTCACGAGAGTTTAAATCTCATAATCAAGTAATATCTTTGACCATATCAAGTGGAAATGTTAAAACAGTATTAGTTCAAGGATAAAACTATTTAACAATAAACAGTTCTCTGTTAAAAGTAAAAATAGTTGGCTTTTCATTTAAAGATAGGACATTCATAATGATAAAATAACAAAAAGTACTAACCACTCATAAATTCAGCCAAATTGATATCACTAATAAGTGGAAAATAGGCTGTACAAGCATCAAGTGTGTCACCGTGAGTTTCCGCTAGAGATGATGCTGTTGAAACGTAATGCTCGATAGGATTACGCATAAGTTGACAAACCAAAGCACTTAAAGTTTCAGCACCACTCATTCGCAAACACCGTTGTACTTTAAGCCACATCTAAAAAAATTTTTTAAAATTATACTTCATATAATAGAAACTCATCCTCAAAAAAATTAAGATAACTGCCATAAACCATTTCATCGCCTATCACCTTATCAGCTGCTGCAATATTTTCTATCCCATTTTCAATGAAAATGATAAATTTCATAATCTATACCGTAAATCAATATGTTAATTCTTAGGTAATATTCTCAATATCTACATAACCCTCTATTTATTCTACTAATATGCTATTCATATTTTACTCAATTAACAACATAATGTTAAACAGTTAGTTTCAAAGGTTCCTGATTTGTTATACACTTTAACATACTTCTGGGCAATAATCCATAACAAATAACTTACTACATCATC
Source organism: Cruorifilaria tuberocauda (assembly GCA_013365365.1). Taxonomy (NCBI): domain Eukaryota; kingdom Metazoa; phylum Nematoda; class Chromadorea; order Rhabditida; family Onchocercidae; genus Cruorifilaria; species Cruorifilaria tuberocauda. The sequence continues at coordinate 16,012 of JABVXU010000480.1, forward strand.
AACAACATTATCAGGAAGAGGTCTCATCATAGAATCACTGCAAGCCACACATGCTTCCATGTAAAGAATCAAGGCGTCGGCAAATTTATCGCAAGCTGGAGTTATTCACGTAAAGAAATTGCAAATGGAATAATCAAAATAAATTCACACCGAGATAAAAAAACTATCTAACCGTAATAAAAATCGGCATAGGATCGTAGCCAGAATGCATTTATTGGGTTAACAGTTAGCGAGTTCTTGAAAATTGTTTCGAGACATTCAGTTAAAAAAGGCACATTGAAAGAGAAATCATCATCAATTCCTTTCTTTCTGAAAAAAAAACCAGAGAAAGGATAACAGCTAAAATTACTTAAAGCAATAGATATACCAAAAATAACATACTGTGATCATAGAAACATGAGAACATAATTCAAACGCTAAAAACCCTAATGTCAATTTGTTTTTTTTACCTTATTTTATTTGTACACTTCGACCTGACCTAGTGAGACTAGCAGTATTTGAGAATAATCAACCAATTGCTAGATAAATGTCTCAAGAAACCAAAAAGATTTCCAACAATAATTGCAGTAAATAAGTGAACAATCCTGATAGTATATTGGCAATTCAGATTAAATTTATTGAAATTCGATTTTATGCTATTAAAAAAGCTTACTAATAAATAAAAAGATCTGAAAATAAGTTACAATTCTTGCTATTATTAATATATTACTTACTCAAAATTGGATTGCCAATAGTCAGGATGCTCAATAAATATATCTTTGTTAATTTCCTGTCCTGATGATAATCCACTACATTCTTTCCTCGTTTTCGCCGAATTTCCAGCTGCGTTAAACATTTTACCAAGAAAGCTAATAAGGAAGGATATAGTCCGATATTCCTGCAACAGTACTTACTGTAATTCGCAGCAAAACAAATGAAAAAGAATCTGAAATATTTTCTTTTATTTTTACACATTTGTTAAATCCAATGTTAAACCGAAATATGAACGTCAACCAATCATACTTTGATGAGTCGTAACATATCTAAAAATTGCGTTCTTGTCAGAAGCTGTTTCATTTGCTCACGAATTAACGATCCATCGCTTCGCCTTTTACTGCAATATATTATTTTACTACAAAAAAGAATAAAACTTCTATTTCTCAACAAAAACATAAGTGATCAAATTCTCATAATTCAGAAAATCCATTACTTCTGATTGCTTGCAAAAATACATGCCTGTTCGATGGAGGATCTTGGAAGGTTAAATTCATAACATGCCACCATGGACCTTCGACAATTTGTCGAGCAACTGCCGGGTCAGTACTAGTCATATAAGCAGCAATCATTTTTGCTGCATCCAAGAATGGACTTTTCAATCTGCAAATGAAGAAGTAACAAACAAACGAACAAACGAGTATTGATTAACAAAGGAAATAAGAAAAATTTTTTTTAATTCTGGAAACTTGCAAAGGAATAAAATGTAAAATAAATGGCCTTATTATAATTCTATACCAAAATCATAGAAAATGAACAAGTCAAAATTGATTGATTAGATGAACTCACTTCACAAAAGAGCGTAAGAGAAAATCCCATTCGCTCGTATTAATGAAAAATGTGACTGTATGGAGCATCATTTTCCCCATTGTTATAGGATCTGTCATAGACGACTGTATGAATGCTTTCACTGTCGAATTCAATGCCTGCGTAATTTGAACAAACTGAGCATTGTTGGATACTCTCGAAAATCGTGCATGCCAACATTCTAGCTGAATTCGAGAATAAGCTCACTTCATAGATTTATTTCCGTTTACTTTATTTCAAATGAAAAGTCCAATTGAAAAAGAAAGTCATTTAATATTTAATATGAAAAATCAAATAATATTTTAACAAAAGGCACCTGAACTCGAACAGCATCAAAAGCAAATCGCACTTGTATTTCTTGAATTTTTCCTAATGGACCCATTTCTTTTACACATTCGTTGCAAAATTTACGCCACTGAGTTCCATCCTTAAAATACTTTTAAATTCTAGGTCGTTAAGTCTGCAAGTAAATATTGAAATTTTTTAAAATTATTCATCTCAAACAAGCGAAAATTACAACATACCCCAATAAGTGCTAACTGTTCCAGTTTGCCTAACATCAGATTAATGTGTTCAAAATTCCCCTGCGAAGCGGCCGCTGACATAACATCACCAATCATTCTGCTAATTCGAAACTAAAAAAGAAAGTCTTTGCATTATTTAAGAATTCTTCCCACATAAGAAGAAGGAAAAAAACTAAACGTGTAAATGAACACTTACACGACGTGGAACACTCATTTTTCCAGTCATTTTAGCAAATAACGATTTTATTTCATTCATATCAAATGAAATAATCAAGCGCCAAACATCCGTACCACCATTTAAAATCTCTTAAAATAAAGTTTATTTTGAGAGAGAAAAATACAAAAGTGCTCCTTCGTTGAAGAAATTCTGTATTCAGGTTTAAAAGTGGCTTCTGTTAGTTTTGAGAGAATAAATCAGTATCATAAAGAAAACATTCACCTTTAATGGCAGCAATGTTTGGTAAAGGATGTACTGGTTGCTGAGAAATTTCTTTGAAATTTCCGACGTATTCTTTGCTGTGGTCGAGATCCACCTTAATGAATTGACGGAGAGTTAAATTAGTTTTCTTTCTATATGCCGAACAAACAAAACAGCTAAAAAAACTATTTATTGCGAATAATAACATGTAAATTCTTAAAACCACTCACATTTTTAAATTCCTCAAGAAAATTCGGTATTTTGATGGACAAAAACTGCATCACTTCTTTCATTATTTGTACTTTTGTTCTCTTTTTTATCAAACGTAAGCAAACCTGTTAAATTTATCACTGAATACTAATTCAAAGAAATGAAAATGTTGAAATATAACTGGCAAAATGTTGAAGTTAGAACCATTCCTTGTCCTAAGAGAAATAGTTGAGGCTCATATGCTAAATAGAAATTACATGCAGGAAGTAAATTTTTATTTATTTTTTCAAACACTGATAACTGATTTCAAATCTGCGTAAGAAAGAATACCGCAATCAAACGAGAAACAGCTGTTTTGTTTGCTGCCAATTTCGATAACGTGCTTGAAGTAGCCAGAAAGTCGTTGCAATATTCCGAAATAATATTTTCGGCCAAAATATCATCTGCGAGAGCTGACTTTGATGTACAAGCAATTTTTTGGCATTCCAACCGACGTACTAATGAACAATTATCCAAAATATCTAACGTCTATATGAAAAGTACTATTTTTAAGGTCTGCATAACATTGCAACTAAATATTTAAAACAAAACTGAAAAAAAAATTGCTTTTAATTCCATATAATAAATCTAAATTTATATGAAAGGAAATACAAACCTTTTCACTGATTGCACCAAATATCAATTCATTTTGAGAACGAAGCGTAGAAAAACAATGTGTAATACCTACGGCATCACAGTAACCACCCAAATCATCTTCATTTATGCTAAGCACAAATTTATCCATTAAATTTTTCTTATATTTCGGCCAATTTTTCACAATCTACAAATTATGTCTGCATGATTGTGACATTTTGCGTTTTTGTACATAAGTTTTCACTTTTTCGTACATAGGTTTTCATGCGTTTTCTTTTCCCTAATTGTTATTATTATTTTCAGTTCATTATCAACTCGTTATGTTGAAATAATACCTTTTCTAAATCATTTCTTGTTTCTTGTATTTTACCAGCAGTAAAATGATTGCACATCAATGAATACAGAATCTGAAAATACATATAAATATTAAGGTTACTACACTTTCCTGAAAAGAGAAAGAAAAACATGCAGAAATATTTATTGATAAATATTACTAGTAAATATTTATTACCGTCATCGTCCAAAAATTATAATCCAATTGTACATTTGATGCTTGAAAATTAAGAACTGGAACCGAAACCCTGTTCATGTTTCCCAAATTTAAAGCATTATCAGTAGTTAAATTTGGTGCCTGAAATAAGAAAATCTCTCAATTTCATTACAAGTATCAAATTCGGACCATTTTTCCAAATCTTAACAAAATCAGATGTTATACTAAATAATATATGCAGTTATATGTCTTTCCATATGGGTTTCACAATATTATACAGCTACAAATTTGTTCCAATTCATACCCATTGAAATATTTTTCAGCTATTTTCTATTTCATTAAAAGAAAAAAGCATAAAAATTCTGGAACCTTTGACAAAGCTTCCAAGAAGCAATCTTTTGTAGGTACAATAATATGCACTTTACGGCTACTTTCTAGCATTCTTTTCAAAAGCTTTTCTGCATTTTCAGCGCTTCTTCGTAACTATAAAGTAAATCAAAGTCTCATTTTTTTTAGAAAAACCTTCCAATTTTACAGATGTATAATCAACAGTGATAATAGAAGCAGTAATAAGTATAAAGGCACATATATGAAAGAAATAATACACACTTATCATGCAATTATTAATTGGTTGACACATTAATTTCAAAACTACTAAATAAATGCTAACCTCAGCAGTGCAGATTTTAAATTGTTCCGCTTGCATGAGATTCGCGTCAAATTGGTTCAGCCTTTAAAAAAATTCAAATTTTTTAATTCAATAATTTTGTCAATTATTCAGAATGTCTTCAAATAACACAAATATCGATATCATGCCAAAACTTCTGATGACATTTCATTAGTAGATTAAAAAACAACAAAGATATGCCTGACATGCTATGGCCGTGAAAAATATCCGATGTCAAATGTTATCACTCGTGAAAAGTTTGCTTTAATTTTTGATAAGATGAAAGAAAAAGTATTTGTATTATCGATAACAAAGAATACTTATGATAATGTATCTGCTGTTATTCAGATATCATTCGAAAATAACAGAAGCAGCGCTTACGGATTGCTGACAGTCGGCTTTGCAACAGTTTCAGGAAAGCGCCCATCAACATCTATTTTAAGCAGCCATGTGGCATACAACCAACAAGCGAAAAACTGTTCCGGCTTCTCAAATTCAACTTCTGATTCTGCATGAATTTCAGCGAGCACTAGTAATACGTCTTCGTTTGAACTCTTAAAATGGAGAAATCAGTGAAAATTCTTTCACTTCAAAGAAACAGTAGTACACCAAAAATCATATGTAATCTAAAACAATGGGTTAACGTACCATAGTTTTCGTTGGGTAACAAAATGCCATAAGTCGATTCATAAGAGCTTTCATAGACATGATATTACAGCTGGAAAGAAAATATTTGCAGTCAAAACACAATTAGCACAAAGACTAACATATTCAGTACACTCAAGTCCTGTTCGAAACAATCGTATGTACCCGATTCCAAAATATCTTCCAATCTTTTTCCTTCTCATTTGTAACACTACCACTACTTTCCCCTTTACAAGAACAAATCAAAATAATAGCCTTTTAATTTTATTTAAAATAATAACAATTTAACGACCTACATTTATTAAATTATGAATCAATCGAATTCCTACACCTGTTAGTTTGTGATCAGATGGAATGCATATTCTTTTTTTTGATGTTATGCTTCAAGGAATATCAAAAAAATAAATAAACTACAATTCTATAGCAAATATACCACTGTTTCATAAGATCAAGATTCCAGTTGAGTGATGCGAAACATGACAAAGCACAGAACCATAACTGGGCTGATTTACATCGATTGTAAGCTAGATCTTCTGAAACAGTAAACTTTTTAAAAAAGAACTGCTCGATCTGATTAGTGTCAATCTACCCAAAATCTACCACGAACTTCTGAAAAGTTCAGATACAATTTACCCAATTCCTAATAAAAACCACTGATTTCTGGGTTTCTTATTATATTTGAATTTACTCTTTTCTTGCAACAATATTTATAAAAATGAAATCTAAAAAACAAACCTTCATCATATTCTTTTCGTATTAACATATCACATTCTTTATCACTTAAGACAGCTTGCTCTGTGAATTGATTTCCCAATGCAGACAACTGTTTGGGATCTCAAAAAATTATATTTTTAAATGCAATTTCTCTTTTTCATAAATAATAAAAATTTCCTTTAATACGATAACTGTCAAAACATCGAATTTTATAAACATTTTTATTAATTTCGATCAGAAGACACTGGATACATGAAACTTTGAATGAATAAACGAAATTACAAGAAATAATTCATACATGAGATTGAAGATAAATGCTTTTTCATAGATTCCAACAGAAAGCAATATAGTCTACGTGGAACTACCTTTTACAAATAGAATTAAAAACTGAATCTGCATGTATGATGAGAAATTGTGTGAAATGCTGGTTCATCCATGGATTCTTAAACACTATAGCAAAATCTGGGTATCTCAAGCTTTACAATGATAACATCTGTCTAACACTTTTGTTAAAAGAAGAGATCCTCATAAAAAGAAATTAATATCTTTTAATTAATTAATCAAACGCTTACCAGATTTTTCGAGATTCAAAAATTTTTCGAATTTCTTTCGATCGACAAAATAATCTAACCAATTTAATGGTGGTTCTTCACGGAGAAAATTCAAATTATTCATTAATCTAAAATGCTAAAAACATCATGCTAATTAATGAAAAAATTCCAACGCGAAATTATAAGTTAAAAAAGATATATTTTACAGTGGATATATGTCCCATCCTCCTATAATTATACTAAAGACAAATAAGCCTTAAGTAAATAAGTTGAGTCAAAAATTCCTTTCTTACTATTGTATTTCCGGAAAAATTGAAAATCTTACTTCTCACACCACATAAACATAATCCATTATCAACTTACCTGAAAGCTCTAACTATCAGGCATGGCCTATTAACCTCCAAGTCTCAAACACTATATTAACGTAAGAGCCAAGCCACTGTGAAACATCAACCTGGCGCTAACATCCAACGGACCAAGCAGACCAATGCTGAGCGCTATTTCGCATTCTACGATCTTGAATTTGTAACAGGGTTTGTTAAGTTCGATTTCCCTTCCGTCCGGTTCACTCCCGGATTCCATTCTGATTACTGGTCGGTTGTTTAATAACGGTGATTTATATAAGCTACACCATTATTTTTTCTTATCGTTGATCGCTTCAATTAAAGTCATCAATTTTTAACTTGTACAGACATTGAAGTATCAATTTTAAAGAGATGCCACAAATATGAATCATTTGATTATGAGAATTTGGATCGAATTTAGATTTTATCTGCTTGGGAGCTTGGAATATTTTATAGTCATATTTCTGCTATATTCGTATCGAAGTGCTTTTACTGTATTATTGTAGAAATTATCTTCGCTTTTATCTGTTTAATGATACTAATTGTTAAACTATGAAAAACAGAATGGGAAAAGGAACAGGCAACAAGCGAACTGCCTTCTGGATGTATATGCAATATTTCATAAAACCGAAAATGGAACAAAAATTGGGTAGACGACTGAAAACAGCTGATGTGTTAGATTTTGGATTACCGTGCTGGGCTGTATGTTTCACTCTTTTCAAACATTCATTATTGATTGTTGAGAAAAAATCATGAAATTTCATGTAGTCAATTATTTTGTTATATATAATGATTTATTGCTACGGTTTATTTTATTTCAACTGTATATATAATGTTTATATAGGAGTTGAGTTTCGAAGAAAGGGAAGAATGGAGGAAAAGAGCGAAAAAATATAACAAGTCAGAAGCGAGGGTAAATCAGAAGATATTGAAATTATCAAAGGATTATCAAATGAAGCATCATGTTGATGAAGTAAGTTTATTTCGTCACATCATCAGGAATTTTCAATTTCTTATATTAACTTGAGCAGCAGTTTAGGACTGCTTTGTTACATAAAGTGACACAATACACTGGAAAACTTGATCATATAGCAAATTGCTTACTGTATTACGTTATATATATTTATATCCTCTTGTTTTGCCTTTTCTATTGCTTATTGTAATTGGGCTTGGACATTAGTTTAGCTTCCATTTAACTATGCAACATATGCTATAAACGTTCATTAACTGCTTGTTCTTATGTTGCAAGCTTTGTAGGGTTTTCAAAATATTAAGGGTTGCTGAGGTTCTTCAAGGCGACCTCTTTATGTGTATTTTTTTAAGCCAAAAGATTTCGCAGAGACGTGTGTATCCCAAAAATTGAAGCCATCTAAAATTATGCCATTATCACGCCGTTACGACGAGGTTGATCAATATACGCGTAAAGTATGCTTATGAAGCTTAGATACAAGACGCCTTTTTGTATATTTTGGTTGGCCTCAACTCAGAATTGAACCAGAATGTATCCATTGATAGTATCATCTTTAATATATATCATCATTAATTAGTACTTCGGATTTTTTTTTGTTCCATTTGTTTAATTTTCGGGAAGGGTATCATATTTTGTCTTTCAAGAGTTATGGAATTTTATACTCGATTTTCTTTTCTCTATCATTCGCTGCAGTTTTTCAGTATTTCGATAGAATTGATGACGATTTTGAAAGAAAGCGTGAAAATGATCGAAAACAGCTCATCGATCGTTATCAGTGGAAATTTGCACGACAAGGTTTTTTTGTCTGGAAATAATCCTTTGATTAAATATATAAATCGGCGATTCAATAACGTCAAAGTATATCGAAATGTATTCTAAAAGTCTGTTTTATGTTTTATTTGAATTCCTTGAAATTTGCCACAAATTTGCGATACGTTTAAAATGTCAGTATTTCTATGTTGCAGATCTGAAAAGCAAAAAGGAGTTTTTTCATGAATCTGAAATTATATTTGTGACGGCCAGTGTTTATTATCAAGACAGCTCAAATAGGACGATGGTACCATCAGAAATTTCAATATTGAAATTCAGCATCAGACGCGGAATTTATGACCATCGCCACTATATTTTAGGTTTTGCGGAAAATAGAATACAATGCACGAACCCTAAAGCAGAGGCTGAAGAAAATGGTATTTTTCATCGGAGTAAACTTTACAACCTGAGGTGATAATGCTAGGAATAGGTGTTTATTTCGTTGCAATTATAGAGCAAATAACTGGATTGTTGATGGATTGCAACAAGATGCCTGCAAATGTTCGATTTGATTATGCTCAAATTTGGGATGAGATAAAGGCATTTACAAAGATAGATGGTGATCATGTGAAACTTTTGTTGCTTTCCAGAGACTGGAATATGGTTGCTGGGTCATTTGATGCTCTTTTTGTGCACGCGAATGAAAAATCATTTTGTAAGTTTTTGGTGTTACCCTCCATGACTGTCATTTATTGTTGTTTATTTTGCTTTTTAATGCGTTGCCACATACATCGCTTACTTGGCGTCATATTAACGAAAGTAGTGCTCTGCATTAGATGGATAATTTTGGTGATAATACCATGTTTTGATCTTTTAGTATGTTTTATTTAATATTTCTGCAATTAACATAGTTTCAGCTCGAATTGAAACGCGTTTTGCAACTTTGGAGGATTATTTCATGGTTGTATATGCAACTATGTATGATGTTTCTATAACTGATGAAATTAAATCAAACGTCGCCATGGAAATGAATAAATCATGTAACCGTGCGGTGTTTTTTGATTTGATGACTTGTGATTTTCATGCAGGATTAACCGCAGAGTCCAGAAAATGTTCTCTTTTTGCCGCTCACAGAGCTGTGTAAGTTTGTCCTTTAAATACAGTTTCTGTGGAATTAAACGGATTTTAAATTATGGTCCATAAGTGTATCATTAATTTTTACTCTCTTTCCATTAGATTGTTTCATGCAAAATCTTCTTAATTTAAAGTATTGAAAATTTTATCTTTTGCGGAAGTGCTAATTGGGTTCTTGGGTTTCATTAATACTTTGGAAAGGATATGATATGTATTTTTTTTAATATATTATTCATTGTTATCCTATTGCAGATTTAGCTTCTTTGAACTTTGCAATAAGCATATTTTTCCTGCATGCCAATTTACTGAACGACATATGCCGAATAAAGCATTGTTATCAACAGTTGAAGAGTGAGTATTCTCAACAGATGCAAAAATACCGCTTTTTCCATTATATTTGAGAATTTTATTTTTTTGGAAATTTGTAATTAGGAAGATCGCGATGATTAAAATTTTATTATTTCAGTGATTTTTTGGAACAGACATCGCAGCAGCGGCCACATTCAATTGAGAAAACCCCAACACAGTCAGTTTCACTGTTATCACCTATAAATGGAATGTTGGAATCAAATGTGATCAAAAAAACAGCTTCGCCATATGGTACTGAAATTTTCTCAGGATTCATGTATAACAGATTTATTGATGATAAAGATGACGAATTAAGAAATGTGACCAATCAAATCGAATTTCATTATGTCGAAAGATGTCTCATTGCCGGACAATTGGGAAACAGGTGTCTCTTCACCCAGTCCCACTAATTTCGCACATCTCTCCTACTCATGCGGTCACTAACCAAGAATTTTTTCTGATATCCCAGTTCAGATCTATTTCAGCATGCTATTCTTCCAGAAAATGCCATTATATCAGGGCTAAGGACTAAAGTTAAATCTTATTGAGGTTGATGTAATCAGAAATCAAAAGACTTTAACTTATCAATTTTTTATAGATGGTATGCGATTTTCCAATGCTGCGATCAATGATGATTTCAACAATATTTCACTTGGCAAAGAAAAAAACGAGCTTATTGATTTAAGTCTAATTGATGACGACAGTGATGCAGAATTATTCTGTAATGCTTCAATTCCTTCTTCATCGTCTTGTGGACAAGATTTTCTGATACAGGAAAATAATTTATTTTTGAAAACATCAGAAGCAGTTAAGCAAGCTAAGGCCTTATCCAGGAAAATAGGAGCAATTGAAAACACCATAGAAAGTGTGCAGGAATCGTTTTGTAATCAGCTTGTTCCATTTTCTAATACCTATCCTGTTTATGAAAGATCAGGCCAGGTACTTCTCCTGAATGTTAGACAAGATAGGAGTATTTTATCAGAAGGAGAGCGGATAGAATATAACCCGAATTTTTCATATTATACGCAGAAAATGCAGAAGTCGCTTTTGCCTAATGACTATGTGATTCCTGAGCGAACGTCTGGTGGTTTTTGTATTCCAAATGTTGATCAGACAAATTATTCACACGTTAAAAAAAATCAACTAGCAATATCAGCATCATATGGAAAAACAGGAAGCAGGCAGAGAAATACCTATGAAAAGTTTGAAATGTGAGGATTTATTTCATGTTTGATTTTCAATTTCTCGGCGTCTGGTATTAATTTCATTCTCCAATGTTTTATATGTTTTGTATAATTTTACGGACTATAATTTATCAACAGTATCTTGAAATTTAAGTTTGATTTCTTTCACTTGAAATTTAAGTTTTATACCATATTTTCTTAAAGCTTTACTGTCACTAAAATGTGCAAAAGTAATTCTTTGAAGGATTACAAATGAAATGATAATTCCAAAGAATCTGCATACCTCTAATCAAAACTTATCTGAAAATGAACAGAAAGAAAGAGAAGTTGAGGCATCTGCTGATAAATTGCGGCATCGATCATGTCTCATTCCTACTAAACCGTTGCCTGTTAACAAGTGGTTAGTTGTCTTAAATTTAAAAGGTCTGCTAGAAGCATGATAACAGTAGCTTATATATTAAATTCATCGACGAATTCAAACCATGATAATAATGCAATTTTTTAGCGTATATTAACTGAAAGTAAAATCATCTGCTTTGTTTCTCACTTTTTTTGCTACACCTCTAATTGTATTTCATTCCATACTTTCCAAATATTATCTGAACAGTGTGAGTATAGAATATCTGATGGCATAGTATACGTCGTTATATGAAGGCATAAAATAAAATTTTAACCTTTTCCTTTTATTTTTCAGTACGAATAAGAAAGTAAATATTATGAAACCGCTTGTTTTGGAGCCTCTTGTTTGCAAAGGTATACTTATTATTCTTTATAATTTTTTGAAAAGTTTATAATCTTTTGAATTTTTTAGTACGATTGTTCTTGTTGCGTGCTCTCTTAGATAAATTGTCCTACATGTTTTCAGAAGCAGAAATGTTTGGTTGGTCGGAAAACGTGCAAAATGTTTCTGAAAAGTTCAATCAGTGGCTGAATTCGACATATTTTGAACCTGAAATATCCAGAAGTAGTAATTGAAAGTGGTTGTGCAGAAAAAAGTTCATACCCCTGTGATGTTTTTTTTCTTTTCATGTTCTTAATTTATTTTTTAGTCCTTTTTAGCAGCAAACGGACTACGTGAAATTAAGTTATTTGTCGTTTTACTCGTTTTGAAAAACTTTTCTCTTAAACTTGAAAGGATAATTCCATTAAAAATTTGGGATTAAAGTTTGATATTAAATTACAAAGTGTTGGAAATAATGATAGTTAGGGGAAGAATTCTGTCTATAATTAGTTTTTCACTTTTGAATTTTTGCTTCAATCTGATTTGCGGTATTTTAAGAGCCATCTTTTGAATACATGTGGACCATATGTAAATTTATAATTTTTAAGAGAAGATTTAGTTCTTTGTTGTGTTTTTGATATGTAAATGTATTACATCAGTGAGTTGTGGACTGAATACATTAGTGAGTGGACTGAATTTGATATCGAAATTTGGTTTAAAATCGCTCTGTTTTCGATCATACAATGTAATTTGAAACGATTTAGATGGGATTTATATTGTTGATTCATAGGCAATTGATGTTGTTTTCATTTTAATTAATTCATTTTTCAGAAATTTTATACATTTGTTTTCAGTCATCATTTTATACATTTAATTATTTGTCATAGTATCTTTTCATTGAATGATTATATGATAATATGGTCAAAATAGTTGAAAATAGTTAAAGTTTGTGCGAAATGAAATATGATACAGAATGACGTTGAAGAATCTTAACACTTACTGATTTCAGGAAGTCAGTATTATCGTTCATTGAACATAAGTTGTATATCAGCATAGTACTTGTTTTTGTTTCGCTTTATTTCATTAAAATTCATAGAAATTAATGTACGTTTCGGTGATTATTATTACAGGATGAATATTGCAGGAGGATATCAGTTTTACTGAATTTAGAAGCTAATTATTTAAATAAATGCTTTTGAGAATAGATAGTGAAGAAAAAGTAAGATAAAGGAGTTTTATAATTTCAATTGTTATTAATTTGAAATCTCGATGGAAATCATATTATTTAACTACAGTCTTCACCATAACTCGACATTGATTAGACGACTTTATTTTTGCAGGAATCCAAAATGCAGCGTGTTGGAAGTGGAAAACAGGGCAGTATTTTGGATAAATCATTGAGCAGAGGCAAAACGGAGGTTTTTATTTCTTGAATTTTATTCAAAAAAAGCAATTTGACAATAACAGACTGGATTAAAGTTCATAAAAAAGACCATGGAATGGTTGTTAAAAACAATAGGAATTATCAAATTTACGAAAGCTGGATTATAGCATGGATTATTAGAAGCTTCTAAAAAATATGATTTAAACTGTTGTCATTGATATCTGTGATCTTTTTCCTTGCATAAACAATGGGAGTTATATTATCATTTGAAGGTAAATTTTTCGTCATTTGCTCTACTGTTTGCGGAAATGATACGATATGCAAATAATCGGTCTAATACAGTTAACGATCTGCAAGATAAGTTAGTGTCTTCATGTCATTTGTTTATTAGTTTTTGGACAAAAAATAAAATGTATTAAGGAGTTAAATCAAAGAACAAACAGTGCCGGGTGAAAATGTATGTTTGTATTTTGGAAGTAAAAGACAAAGAAAAACAGTAATTAACTATTTGAATGTGAAATTATATTATAATATAATAAGTTGGGATAAAGAAAATTAATTTTTACCATTTTCTAGAAGGATTTAATTAAAGTAAAAACTTTTTAGTGATTTATCGGTTTACGGGAATTCTTTTGAAATTGAATTTTCGAATTTTTAAACTGCTAACTATGTTCACTTATTCAGATTAAAGAAAAATTGGTTTCAGACTTTTAGGTTATGGGAAATTTGTTGGAAGCCGATTGTTGGATGTCATTGTATTGAGAGAAAAAGGTTACAAGCGTGAAACTAAATTATTGAATATGTTAATGTTTGTCAAAGGAACTATCTGGAAGAATTTGTTTAATAAGGAAGCTGATAAGCTGGAGCGAAGTAATGACGATCCATGTCAGTGTAAGCACTTGTGTACGTTTTGATGGTTTATAATTTATTGAGATAATGAGAGATAAAATGCGATTTTGAAATTATTGAGTGCAAATAATTGAAATAAGATGGAAAATACTTTTTTTTCTGCAGAACTCTTGGTGCACATTTGTTTTTGACACAAATTCGTTTACTGAAAACTTTCTACACACGCCGAAGCTATTACTTCATTTTTAAATTCTGATTTGATTTTTAGTCAGTCTATTAAAGTTTTATTGTTTAGATTTATTGATTGAGAAAGAACCTATTGTAAATACTTACATATCTGTCCCGAAAGATAAAGGAAATTTGAATTGTGCATCATTTATTGCTGGGATCATTGAAGCAGTTCTAGAGGTTAGAATTTTAAAGTCCAATAGAATTTTATTTTGGCATTTTGCGGTTGTTCTTCTTTACCCTACAAAGAAACATGAGTTAATGTTTTTCAGGCAAGCAATTTTCCATGTAAAGTTAGCGCACATTGGCATGATGGTACCACTTATATAATTCAGTTCGATAGACTTGTTATTGCACGAGAAAATGCACTTTTAGAATTGACGCGATAAATTCTAAGAGTATTCCTTAAAATTATGTTTATCTTATTTAGAAATTATAGTAAAAATATTTCCGTTTGATTTCTATGGATAATAATTTCGAACTATAAAGAGCATGATAGTTAAGACCTATAACTCTTAATTTTGATGTCTATATCTTTATCGCATTGCACTTTTGCAGTTATTTGAATGTTATTTATTGGTATTACTGATTCATGTTGTCAAATAAAAATGTGATATGTATTTTAGCTAGACTATGTTTTTGTTGGATTTTCCTCAAGTATTTCCAAAGGAGAGTGAGCTGTGTGTTATTTGAATTTTTTTTTGTGCTCTTTCGCGATCGAGCATAACATTCTTGTGTATTTTATACTTGACTCTGGTAAAAAATACATATTTCAGTGGTGTAAGGTTTTATGTAATTCTTATCGCACACTACCATTATGTCTTAATATCCATGATTGTTTCATATTAATTGTTAAGGAAGCGTAGATATTAAATTTAATCAAACAAAAGAGGAAATTGAAGCTTGAGTATCGTTCAACACCTTAACGAAGTAGTATACCGGATGATCTTATTCTGTTTCAAGTAAATTTCCCATCTGCGGTTGCAGGAAATGTCACTTCGGCATAACTTGTTCGCTGTCCGTAAAACTTCGTCACTCATCATGAGACGATGGTATGCAGTAGAAGTAAATTCAACAGAACAACCGTCAACTTCGAAGAGAAATGTTTCAATTAACTTAAAAAAGATTGATTTGGTACCAGAACGGTTACACCATCATTTGTTTGGCAACTGTCCTGTTCCGGAGAATGCCTTAAAGGATGATCCATTCAAAGTGCTCGATTTGCCACAGCTAGAAGGTTCAAATCTGTTAGAACATTTTGAAAACACTGCCATCAAGCAGTTTGAACCATATCGCCGTCTTCTAATTGAAGCAACTACTATTCGAAAATTACCTTCTATGCCAGAGAAATGGATCTTTCAATCAGGTTGGACAAGATATACGATAAACGAGTCACCAAAACAAGTACGATAAAATTAGTGTTATTTGCAAAATTGATGCCATTTAAAAATATCGATAATCAGTAGATAGGCAGATAAAGATGGAGAGGACTTTTCCTTTTTTTAACCTCTAGTCCGTATTATATTTCACTTTTGAAAATATTACAACTGCAAAAAGTTTATCTCACATATCCTCAATTAATAATAACAATGTTTATTCTTCCATATCAGAATATCAAGTAAACAAGTGACTATATAGAAAAAAGAAAAACTTTGTATAGAAAAAGGGTTTTTTAGGTCGATCAGCCACTTGAAGATTTAATATTTTTTGATGTCGAAGTATGTGTTCGCGATGGATTATTACCGACTCTTGCTACAGCTGTAACATCGAAAGCATGGTATGATTTCACAAGTATTATAATTTTACTGCAAATGTAATTTTCTTAATAAAAATTTTCTTAATTAAAGTAAAGAAACTTCGAACCTATTATTTTTAAAAATCTTCGTAAACATTATATATGTTAAAAGCTTTGTAAGAATATTGCCTTTTGTAGGTATTGCTGGTGCAGTGATCGATTGGTAAACGGAGTCGAGATACCTGATCTATATCGTTTGAATCATTTAATTGCATTTGAAACAGATGAAAAAGACTTGAAGCATCGTTTGATTATTGGGCATAATGTAGCTTTTGATCGATCCAGAGTCAGAGAGCAATATTATAGAAAGGCAAGTCTTATTTTGATATGAAATACTTTATACGAATTAAGGAAAAACACCGTCTAAGTAATCAAGTAGAACCATTCTTTCTTGAAGTACTTGTCGAAATATAATTTTCAATTTCATTCATTTAGGGAACGAATACACGATTTTGGGATACGATGTCTATGGCAATACCTATATACGGAATGGCAGATCATCAGGTGGCCTTGTATGAAAAAAAAGACACTGAAGTAGACGATTCTGGAGTAAGTATTTTTTCATCTATTTTCATTTATTTTTTGAATTTATTTCCAATTCTGTTTGCTTTTTTTTTCCTTAGAATTCTAGAATAGATTTTTTGCTCGAACATGCAAGAATTTTTTAATTTTTTGTTGTTATGTCATTAAAAGTTCAATAATATTTTTGATTTTGGTAACATTTTGAAAACTAAAATATATTATTCGAAAAACTGCATTTAGCCAACCGGTTGGGTTGATTATTGGCGAACGCTTGTGTGCAAAAATTCATTGAATGCACTGCACGAAAAACTCTGTGGCAGCATTTCGTTGAAATCATTGAATAAATCACTCCAAACATTTTTCGTAAAAGAACCCATTGAAGAAATACGTCGGTCATTTCAGGTTAATTAATCTTGTTAGTACTAAACACAGGTTGTCAAAATTTCCTGCATATCTTTTAAGCATCTTTTAATTTTCTGGTCATCATGCGACTATACGTATTGGTACATGTGTAAACATGCCGGAACGATTGTGAATTGTAACATAGAATTAAACAGTTGGTTAAGACTAATATTGAACTGATTATATTTCTTGTATAATTGGATTTTTTTTATTGAGAATGTGGATTATAGATATCGTCGGCGCTGCTTTTCAGATTCCTGTAAATCGTAGTCTTCGATTTTTTAGGATCTTACTACATATTGTGCTTGCGATGTTGTAGCGTGTTTCGAACTGTACCAGGTTTTGTATCCTGAATTTACAAAAAGGTCATAAGTTTAAGAGTACCTTTTTGTTCCATTTTTCTAAATGTTTTTTTAAAACTGCTCTTTACCTGAGTTATAATGTGATAGGTGCTACTTTTCAGATTTCCGCATCCAGTAACATGGCAAGGAATGCTAGAAATCGGCAATGTTTATCTACCTGTTACAAAGAATTGGCGGAAATTTTTCGACAATAATGAAACTCGCGCAAATAATGAAAACAAGACCGCCGCAATCGGGGTAGTATGTGCGGCGAGAGAATTGATAGAAAAATTGGAAAAGCCGACTGAATCGTAAAATATTTAAAGCTTTATTGTCTGAAGCAGATTTTAGCAAATATTAGAAGCTTATGTTAGGAAGTACGGAAACATATGAATTCTTAATGGTAGTCCTGATAACTTATTATACAAATCTAACTGCAATCTCATTGTAGATACGAATACGATCCGTGGATGTGGTCGGTGGATTGGAGTCGCAAGGGAGAGAACTTTCCCATGTAAACATTAGTTTTTTGATGTTGAGATACTGTTTTTGTGTTTTTTTCAATTAGATAGAACATTGCATAGTTTAACATATTAAAATTTTATCTAATTCGATATGTTAGCTTTATTTCAGGTGGTATGAATTATTGTTGCGCACTAAGAACCTTGTTTACACGCCGATTGAAGAGTTATCCCAGACAGATGTGAAATTGAAGAGCCGTGTTGTACCGCGATTATTTGGACTTTGTTGGGGACCATATCCATTACACTACAAGACTGATAAGGGTTGGGGATTTTTGGTACCAAAAGGTAGTTTTTTTTATAGTTTTATATATACACTTGTATGAGTGTAAAAATTCGTTAAATTTAGCTTCTTCAATTACAGATTCTCTTATTAATCTGTCGGATGTGCCAGAAATCGAAGAAGTTATCTTAAGACGAGGTGTAAAAGCCACAATTCCTGTGAAGTAAATTAATTTGTTCGTTTCTAATGGTCCTTCATAATCCTTCATAATTGTTATATAATTTCCGTTGATTTTTACATTGTATTAAACATTTTTTACCCTAAATTTTATTTTTTAGAGCTATTTTAAATGTAATTCAACAAAATATAGCTGAAGGTGTCGGAAATGTTGTGCTGGCACGTTCCCATTCATCAATTAGCATCTTTGATTTTCACAAACTGCCACATCCTGTAAGTTAGCTTTTTAGCTTTTCAGAATATTTTTTTACAAACTATATAAAGAAAATCATCATTAAATAAAAGGTAGAACTTTTTTTGGTTCTTATTTTAGCAAGTTTTATATTCAAGGTTAAAAATATTCCGGCACACTACTTAATGGAAATAGTTTGCTGTTTTTCTTGAATTTATTTCGCACTTTTATCTATATTTTTTATTCAAACAACAAGATATTTTCATATCATTTTCGGTGGCTGCTTTCCTTGTTGTCCTATCTAAAATTATCTAGACATTAAGTAAAACGTAGGATATTACTGGTCAAGTAATTTCTGTAGTTCTCTTTCAAGAGTGGGATTACAATTTTGATGTTTTAGAATGGTGAACATGATAATGTCGGTGATCCAATTTCAAAAGCTTTTCAAATGGAAATTGAGGAAGGTGTTTTATGGCCTATGCGTTACAAAAAAGAGTTTTCAGATTTATTTCGAGCCAGAAATACCACACGTTTTTGGAACAACTATAGGTTTTTTAATGAAATATAGTTTAAGCTTGATTTTTTATTTTTTATTTATTTCAAATCCAATAATGGTTTGGTTTTTATCCCTGCAAATTGTATCAGATTTATTTTCTTATTCTTATAGAGTGTGTCATGTTATATTGCTTATATTTTACTATCGACAACTCGAATTAATCTGAATGATTTGACGGCTGTTATCTTAATATTCTTTCAGAAGTTATACCGCCTTCTGTTTACCCTTTTTCCTAATTTAATTCTCATTTCCAAAATTTGCTAGATAAAACATATTGAGAACACTGATTAAACTTCAGGGATCGATTTCAAGAGCAGGTAACGGTTTGGTTGGATGAAAATGGTGATGAGGGAGCCATCGCACCATCGATCATTCCAGCTGGTACAGTAACAAGACGAGCTGTTCATAAACTTTGGTTGACAGCAATTAATCCAAAAGTATTGATTCTACATTTTATAGTAGTTTTCATTGATTTTAGTGGAGTTGTTAACTTATTGATCGTGGTCACTGAATATCATAGAATCAATTTATACCGAATTTCACAGATATATTTGCATTTTTTTTAACGCAAAAAATATGAAGTCGCGGTAAATTTCAAGACTTCAAATCAAATTCACTTAAGATACAATATTATATAATATTCTTGAAACTTCGCTGTTGATTTATTACCCTAAAATAGCATTTTTTTAAAATCTTTTATCGGTTTTCTATTTTACAGGATGATCAAATGATTGGTACTAACTTGAAGTCAATGGTAGAATGTCCTGAAGATTGGCATATTGTCGGTGCGGATGTTGACTCGCAGGAACAATGGATAGCAGCAATGTTAGGTGATTGTTGTGTAGGCAAAGGTAAAGCTGGTGCAACTCCTTTCAGTAACATGCTTCTGGCTGGTCGTAAAGCTGTTCATAGTGATTTGCATAGTGTTGTTGCAAAGTCAGTCGGCATCAGCAGGGATAAAGCAAAGGTTTGCTAGTTGACAAATAGAATTTATGTGCTTTCTTTGCTTTGTTCCATTTTTGTTTAATCAAAACTTTAATAATAAGTTTATTTAAAATCAAACTTTAAAACGAAATTAGCAAAGTACTTGGGAGCGGATTAGGTTCATTTATGTAATTTCATATGAGATGCTTTAATCAGTTGGCTGTTTTGTCTGCACTCAATTTTGCTAGGTATGTACATTGAAATAACATTTATTGAAGGTATTGAATTATGCGCGGCTTTATGGTTCTGGTGTTATGCATGCAGCTGAATTTCTGATGCAATCAGGAATGAATGCCGAGAAAGCATTGAGTGTAAGCAACAAGTTGTTTGCTACAACGAAAGGCAAACGATTCAAGTAATTTCTTCAGTTTGTTTGTTCTTCTTTTTCTCTTACTGAAGGAATTCAGTGGACATGTAGCATCAGTTACATTTTTTTTTCCCCATTCACAATGATATGCAAGAAAATAACTGTTTGCTGTGTATCTGTGTTTGCTTTCAAATATTAATGTTTAGAAGCTAAAATCATATCCTTTTTGTTTCCATAATTTCCAATAAATTTTGTTTATTTTTTCAGTTTTTTAAAACTGAACAAAAATTACAATGATTATTTTCGTTGGTACATCGATAAT
This sequence comes from Cruorifilaria tuberocauda, assembly GCA_013365365.1. Taxonomy (NCBI): domain Eukaryota; kingdom Metazoa; phylum Nematoda; class Chromadorea; order Rhabditida; family Onchocercidae; genus Cruorifilaria; species Cruorifilaria tuberocauda. The sequence goes on from JABVXU010000480.1 coordinate 36,718, forward strand.
GTGTGCACTTCAAGGATGAAGGCGTGCTATGTGTTCGCAAACGGCAGTTATTTCTTACCAGAATATCGCATTCAGCAGGGGTATATAAAAATTGTAATTAGAATCAGTTTATTGATTTTCCTGAACGGAATTTTGTTTCATTAATTTGCAAAATTTATGTTAAGCTGAGAACTGAGTTCTAAATTTCGGAATTCGTTTTCAGAATTGAAAATTGAATAATTTTAAAATTAATGCTGAAAATTTTTTGAAGGAAACTAACGATAAACTTTGAAGACTGGCTTTATGAAAGCGTCTGGAATAAACTACGTGAAAAAGGACAGGATGAAATAGATTTTAATAAAGAATGGTTAATTAAACAAATTTATGATAGGCGCAGTGAATATCAGCTTTATACTGGAGGATTGTAAGTGGAATGATCCATTTAATTTAATTCGCTTCCAAAATTCCACTGTAGAAGTAAAATATTGCATTTATTGGAAATTCTTGAAATAAAATTTAAGCAAATGATTATTCGTAAAGAAGTGAATATTTCAGAATCATTTTTTGATTTAAACTTTTATAGTGAATCTGATACATTCAATTATTTGGAACTAACACTGAATGATTCTAAGCCACGTACTCCGGTACTGGATTGCCAGCTTGGCTATTGCTTGACTCCATTACCGAAGGATGTCAGAGATCATGAATATTTCTTGAAAAAATATCGACGTTCAATCATAAATTGGGTAATTGTTGGGCATTATTATTGCCATGATTAATGACAACTTAACCATTTTTTGTAATTAAAAACGAATAATTCGAGGGCTGGCATAAAATTTTTTTTGAGAGATTTTGATCGCATCTGGCTTGATATCACTTCGCTGCAGCATTATTAATTGTATTTGTTGTGTTTCAAATGCTATAATCAGCCGATTGGAGCTGTAATCTTTCTTTAGATTTTCCTAAACGAATGTAATCTGTTTCATAAAGAAAGTGATTTTTATTTGGATGATTTTGGAAGGAAGAGAAAAAGATTTGGAATGAATAGATAAGGAGAATTTCAAATTTAATTTATAAAATTGCAAACATTTGAAATGCTGAGTTCTCATCCTTTGCATCATATGACGTATTTTGTAAGCCTTAAATGGCACATATATATCTTTTTGTAATTACTAATATTGGTAATCAAATCTTTTAGGTATTTTTAATTTTAGGTGGTGCAATCAAGTGCTGTTGATTTTCTCCATCTGCTTATTGTATGCATGAAATGGCTTTGTGAAACTTATCATATTGAAGCTCGGTTTGCTCTTTCAATTCACGATGAGGTATAAATTTATTTTGTTCTCAATCTTCATATTTGCTGTTGCTTCCTATCTTTTTTTTTTTGAGTGATGTTTGAGTAAATGATTTTATTTTCAGATTAGATATATTGTGCCAGCAAAAGACCGTTATCGATGTGCACTGGCGTTATCATTAAGTAATATGTATGTGCGTGCTATGATTTCTGAAAAATTGGGCATTAGAGAGCTACCAATGGTTTGTCAATAGCTTTTGAAAATGTCTACGACTTTAAATCATTTAGTACTAACATTTTCGTGTAATGGTCGTGTACCTTCATATCATGAACAGCTGACATTAACTGCCAAAAATTTTCGATAGCTACTCGCTTCGTTTTTTCAATTCTTTACATTGTGTTATGTGATTTTCAATAAAACCCGTTTATGTTCTACTTTTTTCATTACTTTTTTATTAATTTTCAGTCGGTTGCATTCTTTAGCCAGGTTGATATTGATCGTGTACTTCGAAAAGAAGTCAATTTAGTATGTACGACTCCATCCGGTGAATGCATTCCGCCAGGTTGGTTCTATTCTATTTTTATATATTTAAATGTAAATTAGGAAGTGAAGAAAAAAGTTTAAACTGGCATTTATAGCTTAAAGAAGTGTTGTTAAGGAGAAGGATTAGACATGAACACTATTTTGATGAAAACTGGTGGTACGTTGAAGGAAGTTGCAGTGGAGGAATATCAAGAGCATGAGAGAAAGCATTCCATAAAATATTGAAATAATTAATTATGTACAAATCTAAATGGTTATTATCAAGTGTTTTGTTGTTGCCGTTAATTAATTCAAGTAATGTCAAAATGTTGTTGAATTTAATTTGTAAATGCATGAAAAGGTCAAGAGCATTGTTTATTACGAACGATGTGAAATTATCAAATATATCGGCCATCAGTTCATTCACTGGTTCTAATAACTGTAACAGATGGTACATAATATTAACTATTAGTATTAATACCCGTATAAAGGATACAGCAATTACGAAATTAGCGGAACATCTTATATGATTGATAAACACTGAGCTAAATCAGAACTGCTGTGGAAACAACGGATTGAAGGAAAAATCAAAAATAAAACGCAAAGATATTTGAAATAATCCCATTTATAGCATTTATTTTTCAGAAATATGAACATTTTAACTAATTGAAGAAACTTTTCAAATCGATAAGCTATCTTTAAACATGGGTCTTGTCGTTCCATTAAGTTGTACAGTGTAAATTGGTGGCAAATCTTGCATTTCTGAATTCCGTTTCTGCATTTCTAAAATTTACATTTTAGGAAAGAATTGTTTTGATTTCTGAACTTCTCTATATTATTCTCCATTCATGTATTACAGTTTCGCAAAGAAAAGTTTCTTATAAAAGTGAAAGGAGTTATCGATCTCTTTATCAGTAAGTTACGAGGGTTATACCTATTAAATGATATATTATTTGAATTGGTTCTTTCCCTATGTATCGTATGATTTCGTGCCTTATCGATTAAAACCTAGCATTTTCTGGTTCTTCCCATTGAATTAATTCAGTCATCTATAAATGATAAATTTACCATTTAACCCTAAATATGATAGAAAAGAAGTATAACTAAGGAATACTAACCAATTTTTTGTTCTTCAATCATTTTAAGTGCTTCATTATAAGTAGGTAATTGTGAATTAGCTGCAGATGATGCTAAAGTACAACTGGAATATTTTGGTGGTAATTGAATTCGTTCTTCTTCCACTTCTGCTTTACAATTCATCAGTAGCCTGAACAAGCTGGAACAAATGGATATTTCTTATCATATCTTTGATCGTATCTCTTTCCTTCATTTCCAAATTGATCTAATTTAATTACATTGAAATTAATTTTAAAACGGTTGGAAAATGTAGAATGGGTCGGATAAGTGAGGTAATTTCGGAGAAATAATTTTTCCCCATGAATTGAAATAATTTGGAAATGTTTTTGTATATTGGAAAATTGAGAGTAATTTTTTCAATTGTTGAAGAATTCCCAGTGTTTAGATTATTCGATTCGCGAAAATATCTTACAAATGGAATATACTGGTGGAAACTTTTGAGGGATTCATTTTTAACTGAACAAAATTGATTACTAGTTGATCCTTTTATTCAAAATTTTTTTAATAATTAAGAAAATAATTCACCTAATTTCGATTGTTGTACATATAAGTGCCACAATAAGCCATATATTTTCTGATGTGATATCACATTGTTCCATTACCAAAGTATCAATCAATTTGCATATCAGAAATGATAAATATGTTGCACATAAAATCTGACGAAAAAAAATTGAATTAATATTTATTTTGCTTTTAATTTTCTCCTAATATTATTTACCTTTGTTGTTTTGTTTTTTTTTTTGATAAATAATAATAATTAATATAAATGTGATAATTAAAATCAAAAAGTAAAACTTTTACAACAAAACAACAAACTTAATTATCCTGCGACTAAGTCTTTTTTTAAGAATTTCGAATCACTTGAAGACTTTTTTAGTTTTTTAAGTCTAATAAAATGAAAAAGAAAAAGGAAGGAAAATGTTCTATGTAAATTTTCGATAAATCACCTATTTATTACTATTAATTATTTGTTA
>JABVXU010000481.1:0-40553 GCA_013365365.1 Cruorifilaria tuberocauda
CCTCAACTGTTTAAATTTTCAATCTAATTATTTCCGACAAATGACTTTGATATGCATTTAACATTTCTTAAGTTAGGAAGTAGCATAACAGATGTGCGAATGAATGCATGTGCATTTACGTGTACGTATACGTATGCATTTTTGTGTTATATTAAATTACGAATGTAATTCTGTGTGCAACATAGAGAAAGTTGCATGTGCAGCGTGCAAGTGCAAAATCTAATTTCCTCTAAAATTAAGATTTGCATGTGAGTTATTTCAGACATTTCAATACTTTTAAATTTGTTTATGATAAATCTGCGTAACATACATAAATAAATATAATAAATAAAAGAGAAATTTGCCTCAAATGTTCGACTTCTTCAATAATTCAACGAATTTTAGCAACAAAATATAATGTAAGCAATAGCTGAATATAAATATTATGTCAATAATTTAATCAAGCACTGATATGAAATCATTGCTTCAACTATCAAAACACGAAATCGTTATTATTCGTTGTTTTTTTTTTTAGTAATCATTATTTATTTACTTATATTTATAGTAATCATAATATATAAATATAAATAAATGATTTACTAGAATGCAACGTTTTATAGAAATTAAAAATATTTTTAATTGTTTTTTTTTTAAACGATAACAAATTTTTGGATTTCAACTATAGGAGAGAATTGAAAAATCATGATAAAAAAAAGTCGAGAAAAGACAAAATCGTAATATGAAATCACTATTTCAACTATCTTAAGTTTAAAAGAAAAACATAAAATCATTATTAATCGTTATTTCCGTTCCAATAATCATTTATTTATATTTGTAAAATGTATAGATTTTATAGAAAAAAATTAAAAATGCTTTTGTTTGTTTTTTGAAATTTTTGAAATGAAAAAAAAATAAACTAAAAGAGAAAATTGAAAAATCGTGCAAAAAAACAAAAATCGATTAAGAGGAATTTTTTGCTATCATCGAAATTAAACGAAGGAAATATTTTTGAATTGTTTGTCAATTTAGATTCTTCATCGTTATTCCATTTTTCTTCCATATTTTATTTATTTATCTTTTATTTTTTTCCTTTGAATTTCATTTCCTCCTCATTAAATTGTTATTTTTCTTTTATTTTACTCTCGAAAACCAATTGGTTTTTTCATTTTTTTTTCTTTTATTTAGCTCAATTCTTCAAAATCATTCAATTCGAGAAAAAAAAAAGCCAATTTTTGGACGTATAAAATTAGTCCAGCCAGAATGGATGAATAAATTGCAAATGATGAAAAATAAAAGAAGCCAGCTCTTTAGCGAAAATTTTCCTCATATTAATAGCTTCTATTAAAAAATTTTTGTTGAACGAAGAAAACAAATTTATAATGATACTGAAGTTATTTCATATTCATACTCCTATAGCAATATTTATGATAGCTTCTTTCCAAAAAAAAAAAAAAAAAAACTTTAATATTTTTCATCCATGAAATATATTTATTTTCATTCCTTCTATGTATTTATTTGTGTGGTATGATTGAAATTTTTTGAAATTTTCCCATAAAATATATTGATTTATCTTATTTTATAATGATAATAATTATTATCATAATTTTTTTTTCTATAATGTATCTTAGTATTTTCAAAATTGAAATATTTGATTGTTAATATATCGTTGTATTTCGTTAACTTTATTTCATGATTATAATAATAATCATAGTTTTCTTTCTCTAATATATCTTAGTATTTTTTAAACTGAAATATTTGATTGTTAATATATCGTTGTTTTTCGTTAACTTTGTTTCATGATTATAATAATAATCATAGTTTTCTTTCCGTTAACTTTACTTCATAATGGTAATAATTAATATCAATTATTATCATCTTTTTCAATATTCTTTTTGGTAAATTTTTTATTTTTTTTAGTAATTTTTTAGTTTAGTAATTTAGTAGTCATTTGATTTTTGGTTTAATATTTTAGTAATTCTTAGGACCGAAATATTAGATATAGTTGTAATTTGATTATTAGTATCATCATTATATTTCGTTAACGTTATTTCATAATTATGATAATTATTATCATGGTTTTTTAAAAGATATTTTAGTAGTTTTCAGGAGTGAAATATTTAGCATAGCTGTAATTTGATTATTAGTATCATCATTGTATTTCGCTAATTTTATTGTAAATAAAGTTATCAATAATATTTCAGTTATAGTACATAACTAATTTGACGTAAATATTAATTTTAGTATAATTATTTTTTTAGACAATTATTTTTAGGATAATTATTTTTAGTATAATTATTTTTTAGATTTATTTTAATAATATCAATCAATAGAGAATTGTTTCATGCATTTTTTATCATCGATATTTGCTAAAGTTTTTTTCAACTGATAACTTTTTTTGTTAAACTAAGTTTTATTGTAATCGTTGTTTGTCTCTACTTTTCGTCATACTCATTCGCATGCTGGAGTTTTTTTTTTTAACTGATAACTCTTTTTGTTAAATTCAATTTTGATTATAGTTTACTTTATTATTATTGAATTTACTTCATTATTATATATTTATATATGAATATGTAATACAAGTAATAAGTATAAATAATAAGTAGTACAGTAATCGTCGTTCGTTCTACTTTTTTTGTGAAGTAAATATTTTTATGCTTTAGTAAAAAGAGTAAAATTAACAATTATCATGATAAAAATTTCATTTTTTTTAGAAACTTTTTAAAGAATTAATTAAAAGGTTGAAATCAAAGATCACTTTTCTAATTAATTAATTTGTTTTCTTTCGCAATAATTCTTATATTATTATTTTTTTCTCTTCTTACTTCCTCCTATTTCTTTAAATATTTGAATTTTATCTTATTGTGATAATAATTCGATGTAAAATTAATCTTTAAAAAATAAAATGATACCAATGCAAAAAAATTGTTTATAGATAAAACTTTTACATAACTAATAAATTTGATATTTCAAAAATAAAAAAGCTAAACAAATAAGCAAGTAAAGCAAGTAAGCAATAAATTAATTAATTTTTATAAGAAATTTTAGATTTTGAAACTGATAAAAAAGATAGGCGGAAGAGTGAATGATCGATCACATGAGTTCTCAAAAAGGATTTTTACTTTATTTTGCAATATAACTTGTAATTAAGTAAAGCAGTCTTCCATTGATTTTTAAGTCTAATAAACATTCATTACACACATGCTTCATCATCTCTTTTCACCATGCTTTATGTCCGTTTTAAATAGCACTTCAACACTATTATCACAAATTCAATAATTCAATTCTTTTTTTTTTTTTTTCTTCCTTTCTTTCTTTTGCAGTAATAAATTTAATAATGCAATTGCTTATATTTTATGCTAACATAAACTTCTTTCTTTCTCTCTTTCATTTCTCTTTTTTTGTTCTTTTAAAATTTTTTGATTATGCAATTAAACATTGTGAAATAGTAATATTGATAATGTAATCAAATATGATTAAGCAATATGTGAGTAATCTATCCTAGAATATTTATTTATATATTTTTATAACTTCTTTATAGCCCTTTAAATTTATTGAATATTATTTTTAAAAGTGAAATTCTAAGATCTTTTTTTCTTTATTTAAATTTTTTTTACTTTTTACTTTAAGAATGTCTAAGTAAAAGTTTAAATAAAATCTGAAAATAATTGATTTTTTTCTTCTATCACCAGTTTAAATGATTAATTACTATTTAATCATTTAATTAAATTAATTAATTTTTTCATTTATTAATTGCGGTTTGTTATTGTATTAATTGAAATATATGAAATATTAATTACTTGTATAGCAGTAAATGTTTAAATAAAATTTAAAAATATTTCATGGAAAATTTTCGAAATAGAAAGTGTATTTTTCTTATTAATTCAGTAAGTTTTAAAAATTTTTGAATTCGATATCCCGAATAGTATGAAATTTGAGTTTGCTCTTTTTACAAGGCTTTCCTTAACAACGAACTTTTTTTTGAGTAACTTTTTTAATTGGCCTTTTTGGAAAGTAAAATTATTACAGTTTTTAACAATAAATTTCCTTTTTCTTTTTTTTTTCTCTCACTATTTTTCTTGTATTTTTTTTCCTTTGGAAAATAATTTTTTCGTTTTTTTAGTTTTTTTTCCCTGTCTGTTTCCGTTAAATTATAATTGTTTAGGTGAAACCGTAAAAAATATCATTTATTTTTGTTAGCGTAATCAATAATTTCAATAACCATAAAAAATATATTTGATATCATCTATTCAGCTTTTTTTTCCTATTCCTGAAATAAGCTAACTATCATCTTGATGAATTACAATTAAATTTTCCCATATAAGGCAAATAGTCAATTTCCGCCTTTAATCTCAACCTGTTTGCTTGGCTTATCAAATTTTCCCATTTTCAATACTAATTATTATTGTAATGCAAAAAAAAAAAGGAAGCAAGCAAGCAATAATAGCAATAAAAGCAATAAAGAAAAAATTACACAAATTTTATTATTTTAATTATTTTTAATTAAAAAATTTTTTTAGTTTTAAAATTAACGAGCAGGAAAAAAAAACAAAACAATTACTATTGATGAAATAAATTTTACGTTATGTTTTAGTTGAAAATTTGAGCAGTACTAAAGAATGGAATTATTGATTGATTTTCATCGCTATTAATAGAGTGGTGAAATTTCGAAATTTTTTTAATGAAAATTTAATACTTTAATTTGTCATTTTGATGAAATTGATTATAAAATATTATTTGTATGCGTTCATCTGTCTTATCTAATCCATAAATTTGCCTAATTTCTTCTTGTTTATTTTATTATAATTTGTTTACTTATGAATCGTTCGAAATAACTCCTGGAAGATTCGTATGATGGAATTAATTCATTTAGTCATCGAAGATTCAAAATAAACTTTTCTAAATTTTCTAAGGTTAATTGTTCTTCTTGTTTAATTTCATCACTTACTTACACCTTTACTTATAAATGAATAGAAATGATGAATGCAGTAACTTTTTGTAACTTTTCACTAATATTACTATTCATTCTACAGTTTCTCTTATTATATCATCAAAATTTCCATCAATAATTTTTAGGATTTTATGAAAATTTAAATTTTGAACCTAATATTAATAATTATTTCAACAATAATAAAATGATAGTTGTTACTAATTCCTTGAATAGATTACCTTTTATGCATGCAAAAGAAAAAAAAAACTGGTTAGTTTATTTTTTCTTTATATTTTTCAATTACTTTATATGATTGAAAAATTCTGTTTGAATTTTATTTACATGTAAATTAATTTGCTAATTGGAATTAAGCTGAACTGAGCAGATAAATGAAACTTTTTGCAATTTGTATTTTAAAATTCTTTCAAAACTCAAAACGATAGCAAAGTAAGATAGCGTGCAGAATTATTTAATTATCATAATTATCATGATTTCCAGTTCCATTTCTTATTTTTGCTTTCTTGCTCCATGATTTTTAAAACTTTCCTGTTCTACGATTACTGAAAATGTGTACGGATGATATCATTTCCGATATATCGAATATACTTGAATACGTGGATTGATTATATTTGTATTCGTTAAATCAGTGGAATAAAATATTAGCATATGATAAAATATTTATTTGATTTAATGTGAAATATTTTTTGCTTTACGTGGATTTATATGATTGATAAGAATTTGCAAATCTTTGTAAAGCTTAATAAATTATTCAATTATATATTCCAAAGTGATATAAGTGATAAGGAAATTATTTAATTAAAATAAATTTTGTAGCATGGTTTATTGACGTCAAATGACTATTTTTATCATTATCTATTAGCTGAGGAAGTTAAAATTTGAAATTTTACACTGAACAATTCAGAATATAAATGAAAACAATGATGCAAGATCGGATTTTTGCTTTTTCAGAACAGTTATTAGCTTGATTAGCTGATGAGCTTGATTAGCCCGATTAGCTTGATTTATCAGTTTATTTTCATGTAATAATAAATGATATACTCTTTTACTATTCATGTGATATCACTGTTATTATTATTATCATCCAACAGGTGAATAGTGTTAACAGTTATTGGTGATATACTTATCATGTAATATTAGTATTTACTATCATTCAATAGGTAAATAGTGTTAACATTTGATGATATGGGTGTAATTCATGTGATATCACTATTATTATTATTATCATCCAACAGGTGAATAGTGTTAACAATTATTGATGATATACTCATTATGTAATATTAGTATTATTATCTTGTAACAAGTAAATAGTGTTATCAGTTGATGACATGCAATAGACCTACTAATATTGATGATATACTTATCATGTAATATTAGTATTACTATTATTCAATAGGTAAATAGTGTTAACATTTGATGATACTGATGTACTAATATTGATGATATTAAAAAAGAGTAATTTATAATTTTGCTTATCCTCTCCATTTTCACTATTTCATGATTAAAATTTTTATTTTTAGCATTTTAGCACTTTAGCATCAACGAAATAAATGAATATTTTCATTTAGAAGTGAAGTTATTAACTTTGATTAATTATTTTCAGGAAAGATCAAATGAAGTTTCGCTTTGATTTGTCTTCATTTCCATATACATCTATAACACTTGTATCCAAAACATATTAGAACATCTGTATCCATGATATACACCTGTATCCAGGATCTATAAATACATCTGTATCTAAGATATTTAAACATCTATCTTCTCAGACACAAATCTGTATCCAAGAGAGATATTTTCTTTATCTTTTTTTTTTCCCTTAACTGTTTAAGCATTTCAATATTTATTATTACAATTTGAATAATTTAAAAAAAAATTAGCGCAAGATTTCAGATTTATCACGTATAGGTAAAAAGTTATAGTGATTTTTATAACTTTATTTCATGCTTACTAACTGCTATAATAATTGTATTATTTATTTAATAATTCAATTGAAGAATGAGGAGAATTTAAGTACGATAAGTTTTTGAAATTTCTGGATGCTTTTTATAGAACACTGATTCGTTAATATTTCTCGTAGTACAATCGAATCATATAAATTTTCAATCCGGAAATATTCCCATAAAAAGATGTTCAAAATTTTCAGTTTTTTCCATTCAGTAAATTAGTTGATTATACATATATTCTTACTTTTCATCCTATTACTTATCCTTTTAGGTTTTAATTATTGTTATTGCTCTATTTTAGTAAACTGTATTTCATACATATATCATTCCAGGATAGATTAGTATGATAGATTAAAAGATATGATAAAATAAGGAAGCCAACCGATTTCAGAAAAAAGATAAGATTGATTTGAAATTTTTTATTGAAATTAAAATTAGAAGAAATAGATAATTTAGATATTACATAGATTGAGATTAAAATCCAAAAAAGAAAAAGTGATGAAAAAAATTTAATGAATAATAATGTGAGAAGGAAATATGTTAAGAAGAGTATAAAATAAACGATAATAAAATTGCATACTTTCAGAAAAATGCCAGTAGCCTATATTGGAAGTAAAAAGTGCCTCAGGCCATTTTTTTTTTTTTGGAACATTTCTGGAATGCAATTTACATTATGATCTTCATTTAAATTTCCATATAAATATGGAAAGGAAAAAACAAGCACTTATAAATCTTTCTCTATTGAGTACTTTGAGCAAGATAGAATTAAATTATTTACTCAAAAATTTTTTGGAAAACAAGAAAGTAGTAAGAAATAAGTAATAAGTATTAATGGAATAATTAAGTAATTTTTTAGTAATTGTTATTTAGTTAAATGAACGAGTCAATATTATCATTATAATATTTCATTACAATTATAATATGCGAAAAAAAAAGAAAATTATTAAGTTTAATTTGATATCCCTTTTTAATCAATCAGGCGCTATCATTTCTATTCCTATAAGTTCATTTTTTGAAATGAAAAAAAAAATGAAAGAAGAAATAAATTTTCCTTCTGATTTTTTTTTTAAGAGGAATAACAAAAAATCACTTCTTTTTTTTTTGATTAAATGAATTCATTGGTTAAATAATATCCTATTACTGATCAAATATTTTCTAACTGATCGATTTTATTTTGATGACAATTGTTCAATTGATTAATTGATTTGTTCATATATTTTTTTCTGCCTTCCTATATGCTTTCTACAAACAAAACAATATGCGGATGAGAAATTGGAAGCATTTAGCAGATAAAATTTATCAGGTTTATCAAGAATCCTAAATTTAATCGGTTAATTTATCAGGAATCCTAAATTTAATCAGCTAATTTATCAGGAATCCTAAATTTAATCAGCTAATTTATCAGGAATCCTAAATTTTATCAGCTAATTTATCAGGAATCCTAAATTTAATCAGTTAATTTATCAGGAATCCTAAATTTAATCAGTTAATTTAATAATTAATCAGTCATTTGATTAATATTTTTGTTTTTCGTCCTTTTTTCTTCGACGTATTTTTCTTCCATTCATTATAAAACTTTTCCATTCGTTATAAATTATAGGTATTACTTGTAAATCAGGTGATTTTTCTCCATTCATATAAAAAAATTAAAAGTATTGATAGTAAAAGAATCTTTAAGTAGTGTTAATAGAATTGTTAATATATTTTTCTTTAGCCTCAAATTAATGATTAACCTAATTTCATTCCACACTTTTTCAACATCTACGCGTTTTCACGTATTATCTACGTGAAAAATGCTAAATGAAATAGAAAAAAAAATGGAAAGACTAAAAATTTCATAGTAGTTATACTACGTTTAGTTATATTATATAAAAAACAAAAAAGAGAACAGAAATAACGTAAATGTCGGGAAAACGTAAAATATGTTAAGTAATACTATCACTTTATCCTCTAAATACTTTGGTAAATGTTATGTGATTTATAGAAATTCTTTTTTTCCTATTTCTCATTCTCTTATATAACTTCTGTTAAGTAATAACTTATCAGTTAAAAACTTTAAAAAGATTAAGAAAATATCGTTTTATATATTACAAATTGGATATACGTACGCATATATATGTATTCGTGTATCTAGACGTGTACCTGCGTATATATGTATACGTATATGTATGCACGTGTATGCTTGTATATGTGTACATGTGTATATTTATGTACATGCGTGTAGGTGTACCTGTACTGTACGTGTACATGTGTATGTATGTAATATATGTGTAAGTGTATGTGGACGCACATATATATGCATGCGTATTTATGTGTACGTGTATATGTGTGTACTTGTATATACTTATGTGTATATGTATACACATATTTGTACGTGTACGTATAGTATGTTAGTATGTGTATATATGTGTGTGTATGCGTATGTATATGTGTGTACGTGTAAGTGCACTTTTGTTTATCTATGTGTATATGCATACGTATATGTGTATGCGTGTACGTGTACATGTAGTATGTGTATGTATATGTGTGTATATGCGTATGCGTGTGTATGCGTATGCGTGTGTATGTATATGTGTGCACGTGTAAGTGCACTTTTGTTTATCTATGTGTATATGCATACGTATATGTGTATGCGTGTACGTGTACGTATACGTGTAGTATGTATATGTAAGTGTGTGTGTATGTTTATGCGTGTATGTGCACGTATTTTTTATATGTATATGTATATGTAAACATTAATGGAATTTATTCAGTAGGAAATTGAAAAATGTGTTGTTGCACTTATTAAACCATTTTTTTCCAGTCAATATGATCCTAAAAGATGGAATAAATGAAGGAGAAAGGCTGGAATTTATCTGACAGTAATCAAACTTCCTCCTAAATTACATACTGCCAATCAATCCTATCATTATTTTATCTATTTTCAAAACTAATAAACATACCCATGGAAATGCACATATCATGAAGAACGCTACAGACAACAAAATGCACTTATACGTGCACAACTAATGCACACTAATGAACATACATCCACGTAATGCACATTATATATTAAGCAGTAATATGCTAGGCATTTTTCAGTTTCAGTTCAAGTTTGAGTAATAGCTTGCTTTTCCTCTTTCTCTTGCCTTTTTTTTTTCAAAATGGTAATAAATTTGGGGCCACACGGGCCAGCATTTCCATTTTGTTACTTTATTTTTGCACTTTTAATGTTAGTGCATACCATTTTGGAAAATGGAAGAAAGTTGTTTATCAGAAAATGAAATGTAAAATATTATGGGTCATATAATTTCATTTTATTTTCTTTTAAATTCAACTCTGCCATAGTAACTGTTAGACAGTAACAATTTAGTAACTGTTAGACAGTAATAATTTAGTAACTGTTAAACAGTAACAATTTAGTAACTGTTAAACAGTAACAATTTAGTAACTGTTAAACAGTAATAATTTAGTAACTGTTAAACAGTAATAATTTAATAATTGTTAGATAATCAATAAATGAAGTATGAATTCAAATCGATGAAAAAAAAATCAGTAATAAATAGAGATATACTAAATTGTAAATAACAATAATATCTAAAAAAAAAACTGTTAAGTATACTTTTTCAAGCAAAATAAACTGCTAAATTGCTTTGATGTATGACGAAGGAACGGAAAGGAAGAAATAAATTGTTTTCGAGATGTCAAAGATATCAATAAAGTGTAGCGCGATAATATTTAGACTCTTTACGACGCATTTATTTTACTCTTCGAGCTTACTTTCATGCTTACTTTCACATTTCAACTATTTATGTATTATTTATTTAATCGTTTCATTCAATTTTAATTTAAATGTAAATTTCGATTTTTCATTTTCAGGATTTAATTAAAATGAAGAACTTTTACGATCGTTAATATTGCTTTTAAAAAGAAAAAAAACTAAAATCATTAGAATAATATCGATGAAACAGCAACATCAACAGCTAAAAGGAATTGTATCTGTTATATTCTGCTTCGAATTATTATTGTTTGATCAAATTTTGCTGCAACAATAAGCATATTATTGGAATAGCAGTAATAGTGATAAAAATCTGATCGGAAAAACAGTAAGTGGAAGAAGAGAAAAGGTGGAAAACAATGGATCGTGCAAAAAAACGTTTAGCATCAGCATTCGATGGTTTTAAGAGTCAGCATAAATCGGAAATGGAATTGGAGGAGAAGATAACTGCAGAGGATCTTCGCTTAACAGAAGTAAGTGATGTGCAGTAAAATTTTCTGTATTTATTGAAATATCCCTAGAGGGAAGAGCGATGTTTATTTGGATACCACTAAAACATAATAGCACTTCAATTTTTTATATATTATTGAAGAGGGAAGAGAGGATGAGAGAAAAAGACTATTCAATATGGATTGATGATTACAATTTAGAGTTTTTCGCTCTACTGGAATTTGTATAATATATTTTGAAGTGAGAATAAAAAAAATTTTTTTTTTAGATAATAAATAAATAACGGCAATTCGTATGACTCAATGATTTATAGAAATTTCTGATGAGATATTTACATTTTGAATTGAAGTTTTGGGCTCATCTAAGTATTATCTAAATATTCTAGTAATGTAGATATCCCAATAAACTTCCAATATTTAAGTCAGAGAAGCAAATGTTAAAACTTAGGTACTAATGATTCTTGGAACGATCGTTGTTATAATATTAAATTTTCAGAAGTATGAAACACATACTGATCAATAAAAGAAAAGAGAAAGAAAACGAAAATTACTGACTGAGGCATTATTTTGGCAAATCTCTAAGCTTCTGCTTTATCAAATTCATCATATTTAAAAATTCCCAACATATTTGATTAAATTTATCATATTTTAAAGCAATTCTTTGGGCATTTTCAGATCGTAAGGCATGGGTTTCCAGACGATCCGCGTTGTATGGCCTATGATACCGTACAACGATTGTTAGCCATAGGTAATGGACACGGAGTAATCAGAGTCATTGGAGATGTTGGCGTGGATTATTGTCTGAAACATGAATCCGATGCTGCTGTGCTTCATATACAGTTCTTGATAAATGAAGTATGTTTTATTATTTTTCATGTTATCTTTATTAATTCAAAATTTTTAATAATCAAAATATGGAATTTTTTATTAAAACTTTCGATTTATTTTAAACTTTTTCCTCTGATGATCTACTGGATTGGGATTTTTTTTTTGTTAGGCTTTACGATTAATCTTTAGTAAGAATTTTTTCAGGTGTTTTTTTTTTGCGAATCAGTAGGACTAAGCAATTAAAAGAATTGTTTTTAACAGGGTCTGAGCTTGCTTCACTACATCGATATAATTTGCAATATCATTCTTAATCGTTATAAAAAGTAATAATATGTAAATGATCATTTCTTTCCTCATCATCTTCAAATATTAATAAAACATAAAACAGCTATTTTTTAGTATGAAATAACTGCTATAAATAAAAAAGGCTGTTTGAACAAAAGCATAAGGAAGAAATATAATATTCTTTTATTTTTAATTTTTTTATTCATTCAGAGTAATTTATTTGTTTTTCTCCACGCAAAGTCTGTTTAATGCTCATTATCATGGCTAAATTACTAATTTCAACAGAGGAGAGATGTAAATAAGTCATACATCAAAGTATAATTGAAGTAAATAATGGGAAATGAAACTTTGGGAATTAAAGTACTAAAAGAAAAAATGAGAAATGAAAGAAAAACTATTTTCAGGGAGCACTAGTTACTGCATGTCGTGATGACCTCATACATCTCTGGAATTTTCGACAAAAAGTAAGGAGTGCATTTTTCATTATAAATTTGTAATTAAAGCAAGAGTCAAAAAATGAAGAAATTCGAGTAAATTTTTGTTTCATGCTTCAAAATTAAATGATCTGCAACTTTTAATCGTGAAAATAGACTTTTAATTGTTCGGATGTAGTGATACTTTATCTTAGCTTGTTTAGGTACCAGTGGTGTTGCACAGTATACAGTTAACGAAGGAGCAAGTTACCTGTATCAGTCACTCTTTTCAAAGTAAATGGCTTTATTTAGGAACCGAACGTGGCAATATATATTTTGTTAATATAGCAACGTTTACCTTATCCAGCTATGCTATCAACTGGAATAAAGCCATCGATCTGTAAGTTTACTTGTTATATGAAAAGGGAAATGTGTTTTTTCGAATATAAATCAACTTTGTTTAAATGAGATATTGACAAATGTAGCATTGCTTTCTTAACTTTGTTTGATGCTCATCCTTTTAATTAGTTGTATTAGGAGTTGTAAAAAACGTATCCTTTTGATTTTGCTATTTCAGTTCCATTTGAAATGACGATGTATTTTGTTTTATGTTTTACTATATTTCAGGAGCGTTCGTACACATCCTGGTAGTGTAAAAGCTATTTCTGCCTGTCCTACCGACCTTTCTAAATTATTGCTTCTGTATGAAAAGGGAAATGTTGTATTATGGAATCTTCAAACAAAAGAAGTAAGAAGCCTTATAAAAATTAATTTTTATTGAAGAATAATCTATATTTTTTATTAATATGGAGAAAATTCTCGATTCTTTTGATATTTATTTCAGGCGGATAGGTTCATATCTGATCATCCAGCTCGTTGCTTTGCATGGCATCATGATGGCCGACAGTTTATATGTGGTAATGCAGATGGATCTCTGTTAATTTGGAATACCCGAAAACCAGGGGAGTATACACAAAAACTGCAACCTCATGGGCAAAAATGTAATCCTATTAATCAGGTTTGTCTTTACGTAAAGTTTTATGAATAAGAATCTAGAAACAAAGTACAAATTCCATAGTTCTGCATTTCGTAATTTTAAGATATGCTTTTCTTTGCCTTTTTCATTTTTTAATGATTTATTTATTCACAAATTTTAGATCGATTGGAAGCATTCATCAGATGGAGAGCAGTTAATTATTTTCAGTGGCGGTTAGAACTTTAATGAACACTTTTCATGAAATCTAAGATTTAATAAATTGAAATTTAAAATTTCAAATTTGCAGGCATGTCGAAGGAAGATTGTGTATCACCTATCTTGACCATAATGAGATCATCAAAATCAGTTACAGTCCTGGAATTAGATCATCCTTTAATCACTTTCGCATCTCTGAATGCTTCACCTTATAGCAGTGTAGCGCAGCAACCATCTGGTATTGCAGCGCTTACGAAACATGACTTACTTGTTATCGATCTTACTATTCCAGGGTGATTTCGTATATTTGATGCAAGTCATCGTATACAAAATAATTGTCGAGTAAAATATTAGTTTTTAGATGAACTAATTTTCTACTATTCCTGAGTCTTTAAACTTTAAATATCCAAGTGAGAAGCGTGAGATATCAAAAGTTTATGGTTTATCACATGATTTTCTTCGCAACAGAAATTCTTTGCATTTAAACTTTTGATCTGAGTCAAAAAGTTGTAAATAGTATTGCTAATTTAAAATTCATTGCTATCCCAAGTAATCAATGAATTTCAGTTATCCGTGCCATGAAAATATCACTCCTATGGACATTCATGAATCACGAGTACGATGCATATCCTATTTTTCCAACTGTCCGCTTGATTTACTTGGTGCTCTAGCACTTGTTGGTTCGAAACAGCGGCGTCAAGGATTTAGTGATAAGGTTTATTTATTTTATTCCTGAACTCAAATTTTTATACCTTACATTCCTTTGATTTGGAGCTTCAAAATTTGATTTTGCAGCCATGGCCAATCACAGGTGGATATGGACGCGACTGTGCAATGGGTCATCAAGAACTATTGCTTACAGGGTAATTTTCCTTATATGTTTGTTTAAAATAGTTTCAGAACATCTATATGTAGTCTCAGGACATCTTATGAAGAAAGTAATCATTGTTATTGTTTTAGTAAGATAATTACAGGCTTTTAACGTATGGAGGACATTAGGGAGATCCATGAATATTCATTTGATAAACATTAGTTCTTGGAATACTATACTTTATTTCGTGTTTCAGTAATCAAATTGCTTCAGTTAATCAGTAAAATTTAGTTTTGTTGTGGAAAACTGATAGGATATAATTCATCTAAAATTCTCCTTGTTGCAGCCATGAAGATGGGTCAATAAAATTCTGGCAGGCATCGGGTGAGCATCTACAAATTTTGTACAAATTAAAAAGTGGGCGACATTTCGAACGAAACGATGGGACGGAATCTCATGAAGTATCGCATGCCGTTATGATGATTGAATTATGTTTGGATTCTCGACTGCTGCTAGTTGCTGGACAAAGTGGACAGTTGACACTGTTTCGTTTTATGAAAACCGAAAACGCCCATGAAATTACTGTAAGACATTACTAAATTTTCAATATTTGAATTTGAATAGTGATATGGAAGACGAAAATATATTCTTTTGTTTCACTTAATTTATTAGCGTCGCTAAAAACTAATTTCTCTTTAAATATTTGCGAAATCAAATCCGTAATGATTTTAGAGTTATTTTTCTTCTCTTCCAGGTAATTAATGTCCCATCAGTATTTTCTTCTTCATCGAGTAACATAGAGTCGATTGAAGCATCTCCTCCAAAGCGAGAATTGAAGAGGCAGGGAGCTGCAATTTCAGTGGAATCAAATAGTACAGATACCAGTGAAGGTAGCACACATGATGGTTACTTTCCATTGAAAGTACGAGGTGGAGTGATCAGAAAACTTGCAGGATATCAGGTGAGTATGGTGTGATATATTTTTTTTCGAAAAACGTGTTCTTGGAAGCTTTTCTTTTTTTATTGAGCTCCATAGTAAAGTATTAATTTCAGCCAGATTTGGTGTGTATGGTTGCATGGAGGAATGCATCACAACCGGAGACAATTACAGCAATGGCCCTTAATTCAGCATATGGCATTATTGCTTTCGGTTTAGACTTTTATTTTTTTTATTACTACGTTTAGAATCCATTCGTAATTGCATTAGCAATTTACGATGTTTTGAGAAGTTGTACATCAAATTTTATCTTTTTATTTTTCATTTTCATCTTCTAATTTCCACTGAGAAACTTCATTTTTTTGCACAAAATTTTCAGATCTTTTTTGCATGAAATCAAATGACTTAATAACTGGGATAATGTAGTACTGCAAGTAGAAAAGACGATGAATAGGATTGTAGGTATCTACTATATAGCAAAATTCTGCAAGCATGCTGAACTGAACAATATTGTTGTCTCAGTGAATTTTTAATTTCTAAATTAAAGAAACAAATCCTGTTAAATTTCGGACATTTCATTTAGTTTCCCTCGTTATTCTTCTTAGGCGTATGGTGAAGGATAGCTTTCATAGTCCAGTCGATAAATCCTGTTTCGATTAACTTCTTTTGAATATTTTCTTGTTTTGAAATTTATTTATGTATAAAATGATTTCATTCATCATTCTTAATACTTTCAGGTACATCAGCAAGTTTGATTCTAGTTGATTTGGTGCAGTACATTATAATATGTTCTTGGTCGGTCGTTGACTTATACGTTCAGCATTCAACACCAATATTTATTAGTCAAAACAGTAACTCAAGTCAGCATGATGTTCGTCTTTTCGAATTTTTTTCCAAATTAAGCAGCAGGTTTCGAGAGTAACTTTTACAGATCGAGAGGTTAACAATATGGGGTTTAATATTTAATTGCTTCATGTCCATCGTTTCTCAGATTTGAATCATATCACATATGTTTTACCTAAATAGTAGGGAGTAGATATAATAAATAGTCCCTACTGGGCTGGTGAGTATAGCTCAGTTAGTTTGTTAACACTATGAACTGTGAAAATATTTTTGATTCAGTAATTTTGTATTAGTAGAAAAAGAAAGCACAGAAAGATCATCTAGCATATAGGTAATTGATGTGTTCCAATTTTCTTCTTTTCTGTTTCCTTGATTAGTTTATTGATACGTAAATGATTGTTTGCTGCTTTAGTATTTGTGCTTGCATATTATTTCATTGTTTATGTTTTGTAATTTTCGTTTCCGTGCACTTCTCTACAGTACTATTTTGATTTCAATTTAATATGTATAAACTTATCTAGGGAGTAATCTCAAGAATGTCTAGAAGTAAATATAACAGATGGCCTGATAAGTTGAACGATTACAAGTAAATTAGCTTGTACAAGATTAAGCGATGCAAAGTATTGGTAACTTATTTCGCAGTGAGCATGAGTAGTAACAAGTAGTGAGTACTGATATGCGTGGAAGTTTTGCATGTCATGCATTTAAGCGGAACCGCAAGCTTCTGAAATACACGTGCACTGTTCTGAAAATATCAGGTCATCTTTTCATATGTCTTGCTCAAATATGTTCGAAATAGTTTTTGTTGTGTGCATTGTGTATTTGCATGCAATTTTTGTCTTATTTGATCACGTATTTTCAGCCATTCATCGTCTCATCGCAACAACAAGAAACTTCCACAACAAATATCTCTGGCCAATCACCTTCGCATACAGATGCCATATGTATGGGAGACTTTTCAGATAAATGTGCTACATCAAAAGTTTCCAAAACTACATCACCAGTACAACCTAAACCTACAAATAAATCGTCAAACCGTCGGAATATTTTCAAACATATGCCGTTAGGCAAAGCATTTCTCAATCGGACAGCAGATGGAAATGACAAAATGAAAACAGTGGATACGGTTACGACAAATGATAAGGAGGCGTTAACAATCCAGAAAATCTCGTCGCGTAGTTTAGACAGTGCAAAGCATCAATCAGTGCGGAATGAAATAAAAATTCAAAATGAAGTAGAAAGTGGATCCTTACGAAACAACGAAATATTAAGAGCAGAAGTCCCGGAAGAGGTTCGAGAGGTTGATGCATATTGTTTGATCGACAAACTTCGTATTAAAAGGAAAACCTTTGTTCGCTCATCGACAATACATACGGCAACAGCCTCTGATGAACACTCCAAATCAATATCAGGGTCGAAAATAATGTTAGGTAAGGCAATCAGCATGCATACCCCATTTTCCGTTTTTAATATTTCTGACAGAGACAAGTGATCCAAAGGTTTAATAGAAATGGTGCTTTTTCTTTCAAAAACAAAATTTAAAAGTGGAATATGTTGTCAAGTCAAAAAACATTCATTTTTGTTTGCTACATTGGCAATTATGTTCGGGTCTAAGAGATGAATAACAGGATCGAAGCTCGTTATACTTCGGTTCTGTTATGTGCATATAAAAAACTGCAGGATCATTGGCTTTGCTATCGGTACTGTGCAGATATTTTATGGACCCTGCTTTGCTTGAATAAAACAACACATCATTCGTCATGTAATTTAGGTGTATTAGGAGTGATCCGATATATTTCAAAATAGTGAAATATTCTCAGATGAAAAAAGATGAGATTCTGAGTTGTGTTATTTTATGCGTATGTATTATTCCGAGTGCTATATTTGTCAGTTTATTTGTTTACTGATGTTCTCCTTGGACCGTAATTTCTTTTGTTTTACAGTACGTGTATATATTACATTTCCAATTCTACAGTAACAACTGATAGACTATCCTAAAGTAAGCTTAGTGTAGACACATCCTAAACATTGCTTTCGAAATTAAACCATATTTAATATTTTGCATTGATTCTTAGGATAAACTACTTTTACGTAGTTAAAATCTAAAAACCAAATTTTGTTGCAATTTTTAAAAGTAGTTGTTACGGTAGCTTCAGTATGGAGTGGATGCGAGACGTAACACTGATTCACCACCAATTATCGTCACTAGCAAATCGATATTACGCGGTAGTACGGAAGACTCACGTTTGCGTCTGGATAGACGACCGCAGTTGTTAAAGTTGCAATCTGTTGTTGATTCAGCCGGTGAAATTAATGGTACTTATTTTTGTTTTCTGACATCCCCTTTATTTTTTATATTTTTCATATTTTTTTTTTAAATGAATAGAAATGGGAAAGTCGAAAGGCTAAATGCATTTTTACGTTAACTCTCTTTTTTTTTATTTGGTTTGCATTCTTTTTTTGACCTCATGCTCGCACTACCACTATGTTTCGACATATTTTATTGCAACTTGTGTGAAAAAATCCTGTAGATATGTTGTACAAAGTTTTTACAGAATTAAAACTTTGACATATTTGAAAATCGTAACCTACTGATGCATGCTTTACTACAAAAATAATTATCATTATTACATTTAAGTTTAAATTGACGTAAACAGATTAATACTGTTCAGTCATTAGAGGTATTACGTGTTTTTCCAATAATGCGAAGCGGAATGTTACTCTATATAGAGTTATTAGTGTGCTGGATATTATTATTTAAAAGGGTGATCTAGCTAGAGCTTTCAGCTAAATATCCAATTTACATACATCATCTAGTTATTAACATTGTCGTATCTTCTAGCACCTCCTCTATAAGAATGATCTTTTGGTAATTTCAAATACTTTCTGAAATTTTTGTGTATCCTCTGGAATTTATGTTTTTTTTCTTTTTTTGAATTCCAAGTTATTGATTGTCTTTTATTCTTAAAAAAAATTCTTCTTCCGAATTCTTCAAAAAAAATTTAACAAGAATCAAGTAAAAAAGATTATTTTCGAGTGATGTAAAATAGTAATTAGAAATTATTATGAATTGGTTGTAAACAAGTTCTTCCATCCTATTGTTCTTTAATTTTTTAAAATTTTTTGTTCTTTAATTTGTATTAAGTCAATTTTTATTGTAAAGCAAGTTCTGATTGTGGAATTTAATTTAAAGAGCTGATGCAGACTATGGTAACATAAATGAATACGGTGGAAAGGTGAAGAAAGAAGGTTGTAAAAATAAAAGAATGTTATTGCTTTGTGTGGTTTGTCTCTGCTTAAATTTAATCTCTTCCAAGCTTTAATTCAAATCCGCTATTTCAAGGAAATTTGGAGATTTTCAGAACCCAATTTTCGGTATAAAAATTGCATGAATGGCTACCATATAGAGCAAGTAAAGACATATCGAAATTGAGCAGTGGTAATTGGTGTCTTCTATCCCTCATTTTTGTTTCTTCTTGACTGAAATTTTTACGCGTATGAATGTTTCCGTATCGAATTATTTTCATTTTATTCTTGATCCTGCTGTAATAATTCAAGATAAGTCGTTCAGGTTGAATTTGTTATTTGGCTGAAAAAACCCATCACAGTTAGCAGACTTTTTATCATATAGACTCTTACTTGATAATAATGTTTAGAAAATTTCAGATTCGTCAGCAGCAAAGACAAGTTCAGTCGAAAAAAGTCCGTCAAGTAGCAATAAGATGGTTTTTTCGGAGAGTGTAACTTCACTTACATTCATCCAGTCATTTGTCAAGAAACAAGGTTAATTTGCAGCTCAGGAATGTTAAATTAGATATTAGATATTTTCTTTAGTGATGGTTATTTATAATTGTCAATACTGCTTTTAACTGATGTTGTTAGCTGGCAGTCTTTATCTCATAAAAGTTTGTGATTCTTTCTTTGTATAAAATAGACATGCTTTGAATAGCCTAGTGAATCATTGCCAGAGTTTCCAAATTGCTTTCAAATTTGTAAAATTTCAAAGGTACAATATTTTGAGAACTTCAGATCCTCGAGCATATTTGTGTCTTTGGGTTGGTACTTCTGCAAGCACATGTATTATATATCATTTATTGCTTCCTGCGGACCGGCTAAATTCAACGGTTTCTGTGGTTCCTAGTGGTTGGTTCTTGCTTTTGTTAATTTTTGCAAAACATTTTATGAAAACTTCATTCAGCCAGATATTTTTCTGATTTGTTGATTTTTATGATTATCTGAAAACTTGATAATTCAATTCGAATTGAAACTAATTCCTGCAATAATGTTTTGTGGTATGCAATCAGGAGTGTTGAAAATTTGATATATTTTAGATGAATAAAGCTGGTATGCATTAATCCTGTGATTTTTTTAGGTTCAGTGATTCAGACGCGAGGACGTATGTTATACACAACATTGATGGATCGAAATTTTTGTTTGTTAGAAGGTGCAGCGGAAAGTTATCATGAAAAAGTAAATGAGAAACCTAAAGTCAGCTTTAAATATGTGTTATATTTCGAAAATTTTCATCCTTAGAAGCTGAATGATTTTCTCAGGAATCTTATGAATGGGAACTTTAATTGATAGTATCCGCGTGGATTAACTGAGACTGGATTTCATGTCACTTATTTACATTTGGAATTTCGAGCCTGCTATGGCCATAAGCATGCATAAATTGAATAGACATAAATACGCTGAATTATCCATTTTAGGAAGGTGACGGAAGCCATTCAGATGAAAACAATTTTCCGAACAAAATTCTCACAAGACTAAGTCTTTCACCAATTTGTTCAAACGCTGCGGAACTCTCTCGAGAGGATGATTTTTTGCAAGTAGATGATATTCACTTATTGATAATTAAGTGTTTCATTTGCAACTATTTTTATAAATTCATACGAAATAAATTCGAAATTGGTGCCATTGAGAATTCATATTTGGTATTCTTTGTTTTTGGTCATAAAGTCATTTTTTCAACTTTAATTATCGTTTCAGCTTGCAATTTTGGTTTCTGAAGATGAAGTACATATCGTTGCACTACCAAATTTCAATTCTTTATTTTTATATCGTCCTGAATTTCCATTCGTTAAGGTTAATTTTCTAATACGGTTTAAAATATCGGAATTTCTAGAATCGTTGCATTATAAAAATTGTTTAGCAATGTTATCTATAATGTGATTGTACAACAGAAGTATTTCCCAAAACTCTCTGCGAACAAAAACTTGGTCAATGATGGCCAAATGATGTCAGGTTATCTGAACCTTAATAAATAAATCAGCAGATAATTTGATTAAAATGATCCAACTTTGTCACAAAATTGTGTAACGTAGAGATCAAGCTTGGACTGCTGTTTACATCTGTGATCTTTCAGGCACGAGCAACACACGTCCACGGATATCCTGTGCTAATGTTATTAAATGGTGCGGGACAAATTGTTGTACTAAGTCTCCCCAGTTTGAGGCTTCTTCTTTGCTCAAATCTTTTCCGACATTCCGTTGATTATGATGACCCGTAAATTTTTTATTTATTATAAATTTAGTGATTTCAATGCAATAGTCGCTTAAAACATAAAAAGATTACTGACAAGAAATCAGAATTGTCTACATTTTTTGCTACTTCAAAGCAGTATTTTATTTTTTGGCGTATTTCAGCATGTGCTTCAAAACATCCTTTGCGGAACATGGATTGGGTATGTATACGATAACGCCATCAGAGGTAAACAGTTGGTTGAACTAGTTGCTGTAATCACCATCATAATGCAATCTAGAACTGAAGCCTACGCGAAATGTACAAAAGATCAATTGAAACTAGCAAATAGCAGGACAAAATAAAATGAACAGAATAAAAAGATTTCAAAATATTCTTTCAAGCACTAAATCTACTCAGATTCACAAATCAAACGCTTTCTCAAATAGGAATATAAATCTCAATAATCTAACAATAATCAAACAGTAATTTACTTATTCTTAAATCAAAACATATCTAGTAAAACTAACAACTAATAAAAAACGAAATATCCTGCGCAATCATTCAAGATCTCCAAAAATCATTCCTTTAAAAACATGTAAATAAAGAAACGAAAAGAACATAGAAGCATCTTCAATTATTGTTAGTGGTTGGTAACTATAGATAATTGAATATTATAATAATATTTAAGACTCTCTTTCTTTTTTTCTTTTTTTTTCTCCTTTCCCTTAACTTTAAAGAAGATTGTTGTTTGGGACATATAAAGTTGCCTGTGTTTCAGCTTATGACATTCTCCGTAACCTTATCTTGAATTTGCCATTTTCGCATAATTGTTTTAATACTTGATCCAATTGAAGAGAGGAAGAAGAATGAAGGGGAAGAAATGAAAAGGGAAGAGGGGTCAACTGAAGACAAAATTGGCTGTAAATAGGCATTTTTAGAGATTAGCCGAACTTGAGATAGGATCTTATATTTCTTTGTAAAACATTAATATATTGTCTTTTGTAATCAAATTTAATCCCTGAAGTATTTCAGATTCAAAAATTCACGATATGCTCCGAATTGACATGCCAAGTACGCGAATCAGCTGGCGAGTTATTTGTGCCTGTTGATATGCCTGATCCACCAAGAAGCTCATTTCTAAAGGGGATGTCAACCTTATTTGGTAGTCAGAAAGATAGCTTCGATTTGGATGCTCTGTGTAATTCCTAGCTTTTTCTTTTCTCATTTTCTAATTTACGTGTGTTTTTTACTATGCTTGCTTTCTCAACCACTTCATTTGAATGTTTTTAAATCTCAAACAAACTGCAGTTCTTGACAAGAATTCGAACTCTGTGTCCGGCAGTAGTATGCGTTCTATTGCAAAAACGATACCTGGTCCATCAAATGTGGAGCAAGCTTCAGCACGGAGTGTATCGGCGGGTCAAGCTGCAACTATGGCTTTACAGGTATTTTATCATCATAAAGCCGCAGAATTTTTCTAAGCATTTCCGAGAAAAAACTCTTTTTGATTTTGTCTAATAGTCTTGAATGCGTATTTTAAAATACTCGTTAATACTCATTACTTTCGATTTCTGTAAAATTTCTAAAACACATGGACGCAAGCACGTGGAAGCCTGCCTTCTTTTTTCTTTCATCGATTTGCAAATGAAATAAGAAATATGCAAATGAAATTTCTCACAGAAACAATTTCCGAGTAATTGATGTAGCTGATAGCTATAATAACTGAATCATGAGGTATGAGTCTCGATGATATCAGGAGGAGGAAAAGGCCAGCACAAATCGACTGTTTGAATCATCGGCAACCTATTCTATGTAAAAATTGAGCGAAGCGATTCAAATGTTCCGTCTTTAGCTCTTCTTAGAAATCTTAATTTTCAAGTTTCCGGTATCATGAGATGGATGCTTTACTTTCTAATTAATTAATAATAGTTCATTTTCTATATCTGCGTTATCCTGAATTTTCAGGCTTTAAATGAACGTGCAGAAAAGCTGAATGTTACCGTAGATGCGACAGAAAGACTTAAAGAAAATGCAATGGCTCTTTCGCAACGAACGGGAAAGCTAGTAGAGAAATATGAGAAGAAAAAGTGGTACAATTTCTAGATGTTCCAGTCTGAAGCTTCTCGAAATTCAATGTTAATCATTGTTCAAAACTAGTTACTTTGATAATTTCTAGCGTCATTTCGTCCGACATAATTTCTTTTGCGAAATTTCTTTTCATGCATTTCTATATTCAGTTTGATACTCCTTTTTTCTATATCCAATTACAGGGTTGTTTTTTTTCTTTGCTTTATTCATAATTAGATTTTTTATTTCCGGAACATATAACGCTGTCTGTGTTTCAGCTCATGACGTTAAATAATAACCAATAATCTTATTTTGAATTCGCCATTTTTATATAATTTCATGCAGAAACAGGTGTTGTAAATGAATAATTCCATGTATTCAGTGTTTACACTTTTCCATTCCTACTACTCAAGTATTTACTTGTGATTTGACTTTTTCATTTTAGAAAATTTTTTAGAAATTCCGTGCAATCTGTTTATAGCATATTTTTGTGTTTAAACTTTTCTAGTTCGTTCTATTCACTAGTTTCCGCTAGCCCTGCTCTTTTTTGTATCATAAAGTGTTTTTCTGTTGTGATTAGTAGTGTGTACTTTGCAATAGAAGTACTTGAGAATGGCTCTTTTCCTTTTTTGGTAGTCTGATTCGAAAACTATCAAAATTTAAGTGTTTCCAGATATGTTGGGAGACATCTTTTTCTTGGTGATTATTTGAAACTAAATTGATCTCGCCAAAACAATTTTGCTCTGACATCATGGATTGACGTCGTTGTGGTGGAATTAGAATAAGATGAACTTTTTTCGTGAAGGTTTAAATGGCATAATGATAATGATGTCAAAATTCGAAATTTTATCTGAAAAAACAAATGAAATTCGAAATTCAGGATAAATTCTAAAATTCTATAGGACTTTAATACTTCCTGAAATTGTATATGAATTAATTTAGTAGAAATGAAAATAAGATAAAAATGCAAAAGCCTAACTAAAAATAAGTTGGAATAAATTATCAATTTCATATAAATAAATTTCCTCAGTGATCAAATTGTAGTCTTAACTAGATTGAATTTTTATAGTTAAAGGTTGTAAGGCAGCTCATGTGATAAATCTTTGTAAATCATAATCAACGTGGTTGTGCTTGGTTTTGTATTTATTTCTCTTCGTTTTTTTTTTCTAGCACCACAAATATTTTACACATTTTTTTGCGACTCTTATAAATAATTATAAATAAACGGTATTCTCTTAGCAGCTATTTGATTTGTAATTGCTATCAATCATTGAAATATCACTCATGATATTTTTTAATCTATAATATCGTCACTCTTAAATATAGCTTAAATAACAAATCATTTACCTCCTCATTAATTGTCTTAAATCTGCAGTATGTCACGGTACAACAGTATAACACATGCGATTTTTAGAATGTAAGGTAACATCGTAGCTTTTTTTCTAAGTAATTACTTTAGTTTGAGTGATTTAAGAAGCATAAACGTTTATAAATGTGACTTTGCGTGAATCAGCCTATTCGAACTATCCAGCTTAGCCTGAGTAAATTCTACCACATACAAGGCGGTGTGACTCCATATACTTTGAAGCTTGAGCGTATTTAATGTTTTGACGACTAATTTAGTCTGAAATGCTTCACCTATAGTATACCTACGATGACTCTTATGATTTCCAGATTTTTGCTTTGAATCACAATACCTAAATTAGAACTGAGTTCATCCAGTGTCGCCTATTTTACACACTGCGGTCAAACAATTTTCATACGGTGTGCGGTCGTAGTAGCACAAAGAGTATTTAGTTTATTTGATGGTTTGGATTAGAGGGAAGGTAGTGAGAAATGTAAGTTATTTCGGGAGGAGGAGTTCATGGGTGCGATTCCGGAAGGTTGCCAAGGGAACGGTTAGATAGTCTTTTTTTCGTGGGGGTCAAGGATTAATGATCTAATTTATCTTAACTAACTAGATCATGGTTTTTCATTCTGTCGATTTTCCAGAAATATGTCTGTTTGGGTCCTGGAATTGAGATGTTCAGTTGAATAGAAAATTTACTTGAATAATTGGACATGACTAGCACCGGTTAATATAAATAAACTCTTCATCCTCAAATAGTTTCGGTACCACAGATCTGAATATTTGGTTGGTAACTTCTATTCGGTATGTAATCAAATGATATGAATGTTTTTTTTCCTAAGGTTAATCAAAAATGGTATGCAAACGGATGGTAGAAATCGGCCGCGTGGTCTTCATTGCCAAAGGTGATGGAAATGGAAAACTTGCAGCAATTGTTGATGTAGTTGATGGAAATAGAGTTAGTTTTCAGTTTATATGCTGTATTTACTCCGTGACTGATATAGTGATATTCTAAGCCTCTTATGCGTGATTAACTACTAATATTCATTCTTAAAGTTATGCAGTTATTAATCCACATGATATATCGGAACTCTTTAGCAAAAATATTTTCCTTCTGAAGATTTTATTCTATACAGGGTTTAATAAATATGGAAGAAAATGATAAGTTATTCGAAGTTTCATCACTGAAACGGGTTTGATGTATGATGAATTTTCAGGCCTTGATTGACGGACCATGTACGGGAGTAAGACGTTCGGTTCGTAATTTTAAAGATCTTCACTTGACGAAATTTCGTATTCCACTGAGACATGGCATGCGTACAAGAAATGTCAGAAAGGCATTTGATGAAGCAAAAATTAGTGAGAAGTGGAAAGAAACTTTATGGGCACAAAAGCTCGCCAAAAAAGAAATTGTAAGTGTTGTTTATTCATACTTATAATTTTCGATTTTAATTTCTAACCTGACTGCAGTATGCAAAAATCGGTTAACAATTTTCCTTCCGATTTTTTTAGTAGAAGGAGAGGCGGTTTTATTTACAATGGATATTCATATGAAGCTGCCTGTCGTGGCACATCAGTTTTTTTTAATGATATAGAATGTGATATTTAATCTTTGAGAATTCAGTATTATAATGAGAAATGATTTTGCGAGAGATATTGTATCGGTTATTACTCTTCATCCGAACATTCAATGTGTTATTACGTAAAAAGATTGCTTGTAACGAAGTTATTAACTAATATCTGGAAGTTAGTATCTGGAGTTAATGTCTGGAAGTTGAAAAGAAGTCACTTTATAATATGGATTCCAATTAATCCTTAGGTTCGTACATCAATGCATTTCGAGTGGTATTGTTGCTGGTTCAGGATATTTTCTTATTGCAAATACAGTGTTTGACTTTTCACTTTTTAAATGTTAATGCTTCATTTTTAGAAAGCAAAAATGACCGATTTTGATCGGTTCAAATTGATGCGTGCCAAGCAGCTGCGAAACAGGTTGGCGCGGTTGCAAATGGCCAAATTACGCAAGATAAAAAAAGCTGAGAAGGAGAAATAAATGTTTGTTCACATAGTTGGCTTTTATATGTTAATTAAAATGAAGTTATTGTTTGCAGTTACGATAAATGTATAAAAATTTGCTTCCGGACTACAAAATATTTTTACCTTTTTCGGAGTTTAATTTGCAGTGGCAAGAGGCTTTTCTTATATTTGAAAGCATAATGGAGCATAATACAAGTTCCTCATACGATGTAATACAAGAAAATATTAGGCAATGAAGTATAGCTCTTTTTAATACAAAAATGGTAATCACGACCAATAGGAAAATACAATCGAACCAACAGACAATTGTTCCATAAGTTCAATCTCTAAGCAACATTCCAGAACATTCCAAAATCTGTAGCTTGCAGTAAATAAAAGAACTTTTAATGGCTGTAGAAAAATATCAGAGTGTAGATTTGAGGAAACCTTAACTTTATCTCGAATTATACTATTTTTAAATAGCGTGCTGCTAAGAAGTAAAAGTTTAATTTTAGTCCTAAATGACGTAACTGAATTTATCGCTTCCTGGAATCAAATTTCAATAGAATTGTTCAAACATGAAATTCATAGTTACGGTACAATATATGTAAAAAATTAGATATTTGCTATCACTGTTTCTGTTTCTGAATAGTCTTCAACCTTCGGCAGCATTTTTCAATGCAGTTTCAAAGACAGGTACATGCAAGAAAAGAGACGTTTTCAAGTGTGGATCTGTAATCATACAGGAGCTATCACTTGAATTATTCTTTTACCCTCAACTTTTTGAAATCATAGCTAAACAACAACAGTGGTAGATAGTAGTTTACTTACCGGTCAAATGCTGAACCCAGTTTTTCAGCAAACACTTCATCTTTGCCTCTGATAAGCCATCATATTGAAGACGTCGTAGATAAAATTGCTAATAATGTAATAAAGCAGTAGATGATATCTCAACAACATGAAAAAATATGGCGACGAATATTTCGAAATCAACATTTTCTTAAAAAATCAAAAACTTTTCTCACCTCATACAACTGTTGTTCATTCATCATATCGATCGCGCTAGCTTCGCTTTTCAGCAAATAATCCAAACATCGCAATATTTCTGCTCGATCATGAAGTGCGCGAACACCAGTAGTAAATAAACTTACTCGATGAAGCTTTGATAAGTGATACTGAAATTACATAAATTGAACTTGAAAAAGCTGAGGAAAATATCTCGGCGAAAAAATGATCCTCACATTTCGCATTTTCAACTGAAAATTTCTTACCAAGTGTCCAAGTGAATAAGTACTTAGTTCCGGCAACTCCAATTTCTTGAGTTCTTTTAGTGGGGCTTGCACATTAACATCCTATAAAAGCCTTTTTTCCTTTCCTACTAATACAGCAGACAATAAGGTTAACACAGCAGCATTCCTCAGTAAGTGAATAAGGATAAATTTTGAAAGAGAACATAGATAACTATTTCAAAAGTTAAAACAATTAAGGAAAGTGAAGAGTAGTTTCAGAACAGAAAATAATTGTAACATAAAAACTGAAATTTTGAGGATCCTGTTTTTCGCATTTAAATCAATTGTAAAAACCACACACCAAATTTCGGAGATATTTCCGCAATGGTTCAAAGTGCATTCGCGCTGTATGCCTTAGACTTGTTGACCAAAATTTTTTTCTCTGATCATTCGTCCAAAAATGCCGAGTTAAGACTAATCGTGGAAAGAGCACCCTTCAAATGAAACAATTGGATAAACATGGAAAGCAAATAAACAAAGCCAAAACAAAACTTGTCAAATGAATCCAAAACTTAAGTCAGTGTAACTTTTACAATCCATGCATTAATTGAACTAATCTATAAGAGGGAAAAAAGAATTGCAAACCGTGCAAGTAATGTTAAAATTAGCGAAAAAAAATAAAAATTTAATGGCATGCATTTGAAAATCTAATAGCAGTGATAATTCAGCTCCCTTGACCAGCAGTGAGATATATTTTTACGTTTTATAAATTTGCAAAAAAATTTTAACTCATAATAAGAATGATATTTTTGAAGTAATCACTAGCCTGAGAAAAATACAGAAACGAAAAAAGTTGGGTGAAGAAACATATGTAAAAAAATAGAAGAATGAGAAAACGAATAGAAAACGAAATCAAAAACTAAACTGAAATGAAGAAAGCTTACACGGCTAACGCGAAAATGTAAACGGTGAGTGGCAATGGCATAAAGATCATAATAACTGCCAATTTCAGCAATTCTTCTTTAGTCTAAAACAAAGTTGAGAAGATTTATATGCTTCTGAAAGAAATGAGACTGAATAAATTTTTACAACATTTGATTTGAACTTAAGAATTAAGAAAAGTAATCTAAAAATGATTAGGGACTAAAGTTAAGCTATAACAACGTTTGGCGCAAGATATTGGGAAAGTAACGATCGATAAACAGATGAAGTCAAAAAAAGTAGCATGTTCAAAAGATATTGTGGCCCTCGAAGGACATAGTTATAGAAGAATTTTATGCAGAGGGTAGTGAAAGAGTAGCAAGTTACCACCACCAAATTTTAAGACTAATAAACGAATCTTATCTCCACCTGAAATCATGCATTCTTAACAATCAAAAGCAACTTTTACAATATCTCAGGTGCCTATGATAATCAGAAACTAGTTGGCTTCAATGCATCCTATAGATTTGTACTAGAAGAAGCATACTATGCATGTAAATAATGCCAAATCTGGTAGAAAGTGTTTTGACAAAAAGGACAGAATCCCAATATTTTCATGCAAAATCCAAATGAAAACACAACTAATAATAAAACAGACACACACATCATTGTAACGCACAAAGACAAAGAAGACACACAAGCATTAAGATATCCTTTAAATTGAGAAATAATTTAAAATGATTTCAAAAAAATAAGAAAAAGGCAATAAACTCACAACAGCACGCAGAGGCTCTCGCCCACTACCGGTATTTGAAGTAACACTAATAGTGTGATTATATGCGTTATTTCCGAAGGGCACTGAATTTTTTTGAAATGTAATTAAATGAATTTCATTCAAATATATATTTCGTTGTCGTTCACCTCCAAAGCCTATTATTATATGCGTTAGTGAGCCTAACGTTAAGAAATGACACGTTTCTAATTCATTCCACTGATGATATTATAATGCGCCATCAGAGTGATGGCAGTTTACGCAAACAACATCTAGCAAAGGTTACCTTTAGATTTCTCACAGTAAAATCAATTAGTTAATTTCATTTTAAATCGTACACAATACACTCTACACATGCTACTTTTTCTTCTCAAATTTCTACTGATAGATGAGCAAAAATGGCAAACCTGAAGAAGAATTTCCAATTCAGATCGTTTAAGTTCTGATATTTGTCGTGTGTTGTTTCGTAAGTCTTTCCTTAACCGATAATATGTTTTTATATCAGACCAGCACCATTTGCATCCTAAAAAGAAGAAAAATCTAACGATAACAGTACAAAAATTTCCAGCTGTCAAGAAAGCGAAAATTCATTTCTAATGATCGACAAATAAAAATCCTTAACAATTATCTTTTAATCATGAATTGTAGAATCTAAATTGATTAGCAATGAAAAAATGCAAAATATTCTAATAATTATCTGCAAAGAAAATCTGAAAAAACTTTATCCAAATGTTGTTTAAATGCAAGTTATCATGCGAGAAGCAGCATTATTTGGTGATATAAATTAAAATAATATATATTTGTGTGTTAACTATGAGATACCATATGTACTTTGCTCTTTCGTGAACTTTGCCCTTTTCGTTAACGACAACTTTACCAGTGTCCTGCTACATACTAATCTATTTTATCCATCCAAAATTTATTAAAGAAAAATATCAAAAAAGCGAAAAAACAAAATCCATACCATTAATGACCATTTTTTGAACAGCATAAACTTTAGGATATCGTCGTGATAAGAATGATTCATATCGTTCCATCCATCCTCCTGGCTGTGGCTTGTTATTAGCACTGGAACTTAAATAATTTTTGGAGAAATTATCATTTCTCATCCATAATTGCAATACCATACATTGTGGTACTTTATCATTTCTTAACCGTAAATCTAATGATATCAATCTGTAACCAATACTTGATGCTTGAATGTTCCGTATTATTAACATCAGATGACTGATCTGAAAATAACAAAAATAAAAGGAGTATTCAAGCTATTTAAATGATAATCAAATATATACATCTTCTTTAATTAATTATTTTAATTTTCCTCGCCTTTATCTTTACACTTTCTAATTAACACATCTAAAATAACTGCACTGAATATGCGAATAGAAACAATTATCTGTTTAAATAAAAAGAAAAAAAATAATTTGACTAACAAGTAACGAAATAGGCTCATTATATCGATTTGCGACAGGTTGAAAGATAGAAATGAGGAAATTCGACCTCTAATATTTTGTAAATAATTGTAATGTATTGTAAATACCGTAAAAACTTGTAAATAATCTAATATCGATTGGTACTCGTAAATAACCCAATAATAAGAGATACCTTAAAATGTAATATTACTTTACCGTTCTTACCAGTATCTCAGTACCTTACGAATACTTTAATTAAAATCTTACAATGAAATCTAGTGGACTATTATTTTATAATAGAAATATCAATGAAGATATCAATTACAAAAACCTGTATTAACATTTATATCATCCTACGACATAATGAACAAAAAAATAAACCAGGCAGGCAAAACTGATAACATAAACCTCTAGCTGATCAAAAAAAAAAATCAACAACAAATATTAATAAACAAGAGGATTTCTTCATGCAAACAAACAAACAACAGTGAAAAATAGAAACCTGAAATTGAATCAATAAAAAAAAATGCAAAACATCCCGAAAATAGAATAACTAGAATAAATTTGATAAATTTGAATCACAAATAAATCAAATTATCACGAGAAAAATCAATCAATAAAATTACTAGAATAACTTATAAACCTATGATATCATTTTTCTCAACATCTTTCTAGCGTTTTGTTTTTCGTTATATCGTTGTGTGATATAGTTTTTTTTTTTAATTCTTAAATTATAAATGTTACTTACTTTTCCCTTATATTCAATAGAGATATGAGGTCATCTATGAATCCTATAAAATAACTTTTTTTCTTCTAAGAACTAGTAACTAACCAAGCAATAAGGTAAGAAAGAACCTTTAAAATTTTAATAAAGTAATATAAAGTATTAGTAATATTCAAGGTAAAAAAGAATTTTCGAAATTTTAATAAAGTAATACAAAGTATTAAGTAATAATTATCATTTCAAAATAGTTTTCTTGAGATTAAAAAAAAGTAATCGAATAATTTTATGTGTAAAAAGAAACGATTCGTTCTTATTTTTCATTTATCTTTTCGTTCGTTCATTTTACTTTAATCACAATGAGTTACTGATAATATTGATAATAGTATTGATGAATGAATTTGAGTGATTTGAAGCATTTAGCAGTAAATAAATGAATGAATGAAGAAAACGAAATGTAAAAGAGCTAATCATAATGTTAACAACTGAAACTTATTAATGTTATCACATTAATATGCAATAAAAGAGAAGGAGACAGAGAGAGAGAGAGGGAGGGAGAGAAAGAAAAGAAAGTAAACAGATCTTTGGCAATTGATCAGTTTGTCACATGTTTGCTTCTTCTTTTTTTTCTTTACTTTTATTCTATATCATTCTTGATCATAGTGTTAGCTAATTTTAAACTGATAACATCACACATTACCTTTCAACAATTCTTTTGTTAAATTTGTTACTTTGTTCGATTGATTTTAATTATGTACGTAATATGTTATGCGTAATATGCATGTATAATTACAGGTGGATTACAGGCAGAATAATAAGTATAGGTAGATTAATATATGAAATAAAAATATAGATAAATTGTTGCATAATATACGAGGTTAATTAAGTTCAAGTTAATTAAGTATGAGTTTAATCAAGTTATTTTACTGATAAATATTAATAAGATACATGAAATGAGGTAATAAGTTAATTATTCTATCTAATGATTTTCATTTGATAATCACATTTATTTCAATTTGTATTTTAATACTGAAAAAACAAAAAAGCTTTTATCTCAAATATGATTAATTTGGTTTTTAAATTTGCAAAATCGATATAAATTAAAATTGAATTCAGAAATATCAATCAAGCTATTTGGAACTAAATTTTAATTGAGCTTTTAATTAATTCTAATTAATTCCAATTAATACGATTTAGCAATTATTAAGAATGCTTTAGTTGATTAAGTTCATAATTGTGTACTTGTACATATATCGACCGTATATTATAATCAATAATTAATAATCGATCGATTTATTTATAATTTTTTGAATAATATAATCAATAATTAATAATCGATCGATTTATTTATAAGTTGTCGTATAATATAATCAATAATCAATAATCGATCGACTTATTTATAATTTTTTGAATAATATAATCAATAATTAATAATCGATCGATTTATTTACAATTTGTCGTATAATATGATCAATAATGGTTCAAATAAATTTTAAACGGAAAATTCAAAGAATGAATGATGATGATAATTTTCGCCAAAAACACTGTAATTAATAATTGATCACTTGTAAAACAGTTATATATGATAAAATACGAAATAGTAATGATAAAAAGAGTAAATGAAAAGAGGAGAAATAAAAATGGAGTCAGTGTAAAAGTAAAACTTCGAGGTCATTATCAGGTAACATTGAATATCATCGAACTGTTCTTAAAAAATCATGGTTTTTTTTTTCACTACCCTTTCGCATCGTTTTTTAAAAAAATTTTTGTAAAGTAAATTTGACATTCAACCTATTTCATCATGGCCACTTTTTTTTTCATGCAAAAATTAAATTAATATCTTTAAATTCCTGAAATTTATGCTCATTCATTATTGCTAGATTTTATGATTTCTCTTATCGTTCGACTTATTTCAAACTTATCGAAAGTTCGATAATTAATATTTTACAGCAGCTCTTCATTTAGAACTGTACTATGAATAATACTTTGTATATTTGTCAATTTTGAATGGTATTTTTCCTTTTTAATCAATTTGATTGTTAATTTTACAAAATCGATATTGCTATATTTTGTGGATGGAATAATGTTGTTCAGTTTCGAAGAGATAATTTTGAAAATTTATTTTAAGAATTAAATTATTTTTATAATTAAAAGAGCAATAAAAAGTATGAAAGAAGCCTTCAAATGCATAATTTTAATTTTGTTGAAATTTATTTCAGAAAATTACATTTTCAGGAATTTTTTTTTTCTTTTTCTCTTTGCAAATACTAAGTTATTTTCTTCTAAATTTTCTTATCTCCTAAATTTAAAATTTAACTCAATAGCACTTCTTTTATTTCACTTATTGTTTATTAATAATCAAAGTGATAATTTAAATTGAATTATCGGCAATTCCTATCAATAATAATGCTCTGTTATTTTAAAACTTAATTTAATTTACATTGCTTACAAGAGTGTTAATTTTTGCTTCAAAATTTAATTTTATTTATTATTTAGCAAGAAAATAAATAAAATTTTTTGTATTTCATAAATTTATATCCAGAGTTATTTTTCTTTATCATTCGTTATTTACTAAGTTGATTTAATTTCTAAAATTTTCAAAGCTGGAAGTAAATATAGCTATATTTCGTCCATGGAATAATATAAGTTATTGAGTTTTGAATAAAATAAATTTGAAAATTTATTTTAAGCAGTAAAATTTACTTTTATTGATTGATTTTATTGATTGAAATTGATTTATTATGCTAAAACGTTATCTTATCATAAAACAATAACTTGCCGGCGATAGTGTTTCTTTAAGCATTGGGAATGAGTTGATGCGATTTCGTTTGAGAGATGTGGAATAGTTTTTTAAGTAATTGATTTCAAGCAAATGATTTTAAGTAATTTCAAATTTCAATGAAATTTATAGGTAAGAGGAATATTTGGCGAACACATAAGTAAGCTATTTGTTCTAAGTACTTAGTCATAATTTTAAAATTTAAATTCAAAAATAATATAGAAAATTTACATATAGTTGAAATTTATCGAATAAGCTTATAGAATTTAAGCATGATAATACATATTTGAAAAAAGTTTTTTTAAGAATTAATTTCAAGTAAGTGATTTTAAGTAATTTCAAATTTCAATGAAATTTATAAGTAAGAGGAATATTTGGTGAATGCATCAATAAGCTATTTGTTCTGAGTACTTTAAGTAACTTCATAAATTTATGATTTAAATTCGAAAATAATATACGAAATTCGTATATAGATGAAATTTATCGAATAAGCTTATGCAATTTGCGCATGATAATGCGTTTTTGAAAAAAAGGTTTTTTTTTTAAGAAAAAAAAGAAATAAATGAAAATACAATCGATAAGCTGTATTTTATGCTCATTCAAATATTTTATGTGTTCCAATTCAATAAAGTAAAATATGGTAAGGAGGAGAAAATAAAAGAAGAAAAAAAAATTAAGCGAAGAAAGATTTCTACCAAATGAAGCTTCCGATAATTTATTTATTTATCTATTTATTGTTTTCTTCCAATCAACCAATTCCATAGAGTTCCTTCTAACAAATCGTTTCCTTTTACTGTTACTCTGTAAGCATTTTAAGTTAAAGTAAGAAATGATGAGGAAAGAAACTAGCTAAATTTCAGACACTTTGAAAATTTTAAATTGCTATTCGTAAAAATTTAATAGGAAAAAAAGAAATAGCAGACAGTCAAATACTTACTTTATTTACTTTATTTTTTATCTTCTACACTTCATGTCATATCATTATCACTTATCCCAAGTACTTTGCATACCAGCGAAACTGGAAATAGTCGTATTCAAAGATTAATATATGCAATTCAGGTAACAATAACCGTTTTGTGCTGTATTAGATAATGTCTAGAAAAAACTTACTTTTATTTACTCATCTTTATTTACTTTATTCTTTATCCTCTATAGTTTATGCCACTATCATTATCATTTCATTTTCATGATCATTTATTGCAAGTATTTATCATATTTAAAAAAAGAAATATCGTGCTGTGAATCGGCGAAATCAGGAAATAATGCTGTTCAGCAATTCCGGAAACAATATCCATTTTGAGCTGTTAGATAATATCCACTGATATTTTAGATTTTTAAAAGGAGAAATAATTATGATTATATCACCGGAAATGATATTACTTATCCGTAATATAAATGACAATCTGAATATCACATAATATCTCAATAATAATATTTTAAGAATTATGAATTACCTGATTATGAATCATGATAATGATGATGAAAACTAATCTGCAATTTCATCTACTTAAATTTAAATTTTAAACTATAACTATTAAAATACCTTTCCTCGAGGGTTTAATTTAATTTATTTCTCTACTAAATTATAAATTTTCTCAATTATTAATATTGAAATTTATTTTACTGTAAGCTACGGTAAGCTTAAGCTAATGTAAAAAGATAGAAAGAGTTGTGAGAAATCTGTTTAAGCAGAAGAAATGAAAAAAAAAATAGGAAAAACTTAGAGTGTAAAAGAAAAGTTTTACCCTTGAGGAGACATCCAATGATGTAATTCGTCGAAGTGATAGAAAAAAAATAGTCTATAAATTATTGGAATTTTTTAAAAATCAATAAAAAAATTAAGTTTTAAAGAGTTTTAATATAGTATGAAATATATATAGAATAATATGATTTAGTTGCTGATTAATTGAAATTTTAATTAATTGAAATTGAAATTATTTTACAAAAAAAAAACATGAGAAGAAAATAGGATAAGTTAATTTGAAATTCAAATTTTAACAATTTAAAAATAAAAATGTATTCAAATTTTTTAACGTATGAAGGAAGAAATGCTGGAAGGAAAGTAAAATATAGATATAAATTAAATTAATAAATTATCACAATTAATTATCATAATTTACATATTCTATACTAATAATAAAATAAATTAGTAAAATTATAAGTTAGATCAAATATTCGTTATTGCAATTTTTTTAATATTATTCATTATATTATAGTGATATAATTGATAATTGATATGCTATAGAGTAAATTAATTTCATAAAATAAACTGATTAAACAGATCAAATATTGATTATTACAACTTACATATTATATACTTTGTTATACTAATATTAATGATAGATGATATGCCAAAAACAACGATTAACATTAATTTCAAATATAAATTATGTTGGAAAAGAAATTTCTAATAGAGAGAGAGAGAGAGAGAGAAAAAAATGCATTCTTCTTCATCTTATCCTACTTTTCAATTAAGAAAATTTATTACCAAAAAAAAAAAAAAAAAACAGAAAGGAAATCCATCAATGAAGAAAAGATTTTTTTTTTTATCATTCAATTTTTCTCTTATCTATTGCATTGAATTTTTTTTTTTTTTTGCAATTGTTAAGAATTTTATTAAGATGAAACAAAAAAAGAAAAAAACAAATGAAAAGTATTTTTTCTTAATTATTCTTTTCTTTTTCATTTTCCATTTAAAGAAAAGAAAATAGGAAAAAAAAGCTATTTAGGTAGAAATAAGAAAAAAAAAAAGAATTTTGAAAAATCAGGAATGTTTGAAAAAATTATGTGATGTGATGATTGGGAAGGAAAAGTACGTAAAGAATTTAAATTTGTCTGTCTGCTCTTTTTTTTTTTTTGAAGCTTAGTTTAGTTCTTTAGCTAACAGGAAAAATTGTTTAGATTTGGTTTATTTTAAGCTTTTAGTATAATTGCAAAAAAAGGAAATTAATAAATTTATATGATAAGAAAAATATTAAATAATGATTATAAGGAATGTATGTAATATGGAAATATTGATTACACGATTACGATGAAATCATATGATGAATAGTGATTATAATAAATTTATATGATAAGAAAAATATTAAATAATGATGATTATGAATGTATGTAATATGAAAATATTGATTACATGATTGTAATGAATATGTATGATAAGGAAACACTAAATGATGATCATGAGTTTGTATGATGAAAAAATTATAAAATAATGATTATAATGAATATGTATGATGAGAAAAATTTTGAATAGTGATTAGAGAAAAGTTCGTTAAAATTTTTTTTGCTTCTTTTAAAATTTTCATTCATTCAAGATAGTTTGAAAATTGTCAAAGTTTGAATTTATATATATTGCTTTATGATGCTATTGCACCATTGATAAATATTTATCTTAGATAAAATAAATCAATCAAAAACTTTGGTGCTATCAGAAACTTTGATAAACACCACGTGCAGGTATTTCAGGTAATAATTTTCATTTCCGATAACAGGTGGGTAATAGCTATTTTTTATTAATTTATTTTTATTTATCCATAAACAAAAGCTATTTTTTATTTATCCATAAACATGTGTCTCAAGTTAACAATACTTTATTTTAATTTTTAATTAATATTTGCACCTAATAATTATGATAAATATACAATAGACAATTGTAATTAAATCTTTTTAAATTATAAATTTCAATAAAAATTATTTAAAAAATCAAAAATCAATTTTATGTATATATTCCAATTCTTCATTGAATGTTAGTTCAAAAAGAATTATTTCTAAACAAATATCCTTTCTAATATTTCTCATTTGAAAAAAAAAAAATCAAATTTTCAATATTATACTAAGAATACTTTCATCCTTTTTCCTTCTTTCCTTATTTCCCTCCTTTTCTCTCTCTCCCTCTCCCTCTCCCTCTCTCTCTCTCTCTCTCTCACCTTGTCATACTTCATGCCCGTGAAATATTCATAACTTACTTTTTTTTACTCCAATATCTATGATTGCATATATCAAATACTTCTAGAATACCTTAAAGTAATATTTAGCCTAATTCATTAGGAGCATTTATGTTACGCCTTCTTTCACCTACATTTTATTACTTATAATTCTTTCTACTTTATAGTTGAATGAATAATTTATACTTAAAGTAATAATTTATACTTAACGGTTAAAATTCTTTGCGAGGTATTAAAGCTCTTATTTTCTTCGAAATATAATTGAACATTTTAATTAAGGAATGATAAATTTGATTAAGCCTGAAAGTAATGAACTGAGATAATATAGTAGAATTTGATAAATATTAATTGCAACTGTTAGCAAAATTTAAACTATTTTCATTCAATTCAAAACTTTACATAACTTTCTATTAGCTTTCTTATTATCATTGATTGATCATTCATTCATGGATAGCTTAATCCATCAATTTATTCAAATAATTTCAAAACAATTTTTATCAAGAAGGTTAGATCGACGAAATATCGATTACAACATTGTTTGATAATTTAATTTAAATAAATAATAGTATTCAAAATTTTAACAAAAATGAAAACTACTATTTTACTTTTATTGATTACGCCTCATTCATTATCATCTTGTAATCATAATTTACTACAATTATAGAATTTACTCTTATCCGTTATCGTGAATATTTGTAGTCGTAAAATTTAATTTTCAATAGTTTAATAATTTCAAATTGTTAAAGCTTTCTTGCTAAAATGATCAAATTCAATTTGATTAATTAGAATGAATAAATAAATATGATTAACATTTGTTGTAAAAGATTCATATAATAATGAATGAATTTTCCGAGCAATTTCAAAATTACTTTCATCCATTGCTTAATTTATTCATTCCAGAAAAAAACAAAGCATTTTTCCGTTTTCCGTTTTTTTTTTCCGGCTCATAATAAAATAAATACCTGAAGCTAACAATCATTGATTGAAATCGGTATATTTATGATATTTGATATGTTAAAGTGTTAGGAGTGAAAATTACAAATTGTATTAGTGGGGAATGAAATGTATTGTTAGAGATTTTAAAAGTTAAATTTAACGATTTCAGTAAAAGTCATTAAATTTAACTTTTATTGATATTTCAAGAGCTATGTTATTTGCATTTCTTCCATAGCTTTTCATTACTTTTGCTTTCTTTTTTTTTTTCTTTTAAAATATGAATATATTTTTAGGGATATTTGTTATGTCTGTTAAAATATTACAATTTTTGATTTATCAGAGATAAGAAATTAGGAATTATTAAGTGCAAATGAAAAAGTAAATACTTAGTATTAATCTTTACTTTTTTTTTTCCATTCCTTTCTTAATTCTGATTTATTACTGAGATTTACTTTTATACCGAATACTTTATTTTCAATTTTGACATTTACTTTTTTATCATATTATTTTATTTTCATTTTTGAGATTTACCTTTATACCGAATACTTTATTTTCAATTTTGA
>JABVXU010000482.1:0-40447 GCA_013365365.1 Cruorifilaria tuberocauda
ACTTCATTCAATATATTAGAATTTTCTTTAGGAATCTCTCCGTTCGGCAAAATAGCGTTTGCTAGAAATATCTCGGAAATTCTTATTTATCGTCCTGTTTATTGCTATCGTTATCATTGCTAAAATTCTCGTTTTTGCCATTTCGAATCAGTGTC
This sequence comes from Cruorifilaria tuberocauda, assembly GCA_013365365.1. NCBI lineage: Eukaryota > Metazoa > Nematoda > Chromadorea > Rhabditida > Onchocercidae > Cruorifilaria > Cruorifilaria tuberocauda. The sequence continues at coordinate 156 of JABVXU010000482.1, forward strand.
ATTAATAACTGTCTAAATTACAAATCCTTTCAGTAAGGCATTTCAGGCCGGATGCTTTACAAATAACTTAATCTTTTTAATCTTACTAATCAAATTCTAGTAAAATGTCAAGTAGATATGACTTCTCTGCAGGATAGAAGATTTAAAGGTTTATTCGCTTTTCCCTTCAGTTAACATCTTTTTGCTTTAGGAAGGGAGGCAAAACCAAATTATTTTAAATCGACATTTTTGTTAATAAATATGTTATTTTAAAGCTATTGCATTTTTGAACTATGAATTTTAAATTGTTGTAAATATATTTGGGCATATCCTTACTAATGAAAGTAAAAATTCAGACAATTAACTCATTTTCGTTCTATCACCAGTCATCTCCGATTGTCGTATTTAATCCACTTTGAAACCACGTACAGCGTGATCGAGAAACAATCCGTTATCTTGCATGAGATGAAAGAAAATGATACTTGAAGAGAATTTTTTTCAGATTATAGGTCAGTTTATGATATATCGAGTTCTTTACATTTTCAATTTGCTTAAAATTGCAGAAAGATGGCGCAAGTTCAATTTCTTCAAGAACTTTTCATGTTATTGTAAGAAGACGTCCTTAACTACTTTCACTATCGATCATTTCATTCTTTGATTTCGAGACTATCACTTCCTTACAAAACTTCTTCAACCGCCAATGTATTATACATTTATCAGCACTTCATGAGCTAAATATATACATTGCTACTCTTACCAGTTGTTTCCAAAAAGTTTCATGGATTATTTTATGAACAAGATATATGAATTTGGCACCTGTTTAACATGGATTTATTAATTTAATTTAGTTATAAATGAAGTAGTAAGCAATAAATAATCAGCAAAGAAAGAAACAAAAAAACAAGATATAATATAGCTATATTTATCGGAAAACATTTTATATTCACACACTTTTAAAACCGGTAATTACTTTCTCCATCAATTTCATATTAAGCATATAAAGCAGTCTTAATAGTGAACTAATCCCCTTAATAGTGCCCATAAAATGGCCATTGTTATCATTCTTTATTTCTTTCAATTATTACTTTTGCATCTATGAATGATCAACTATAATTCACACCTCCAGAAAAATAATAATTTTAATGATGAATTTTAGTATTTCTTCAAATATCTTCAAGAGATAAAGAAGAAATTATCACTTTTATGAAATGTTACCTAAGACTGCGCATTGTTGTACACTAATTTGCGCTTCATGGAATAATAATTTTCATCATTCTTTTATTCCTTCATAACTTTCTTAACTCTTCTCTGTTTTTGTTTATCTTGAATTTTGATAAGCAAGAATGAATTCTTCATTCACAAAATATTTATTATTCTTTGCATAGAGATTCAACGCTGCACATTTTCCATTAGGAAAATAAAGAGAAGAGCTGCTGGTAGCTTCTGCTGAAGAATTTTGCTTTCAAGTACGAATGCACTCAACCGTATTTGCACATTTTGGTTAAGTATTTCTATTCATGATGAATGCGATGGTATTTGCTTTCTTATCATTCTGTCACAATGTTTCGATTTTAGCCATCACAGAACGAATCTTTTCTAAAATTCATTTAAAAAATTTAATTATTTCACTATTCACTATTCGATTATATTGCATTCCTTGATTAAATATAATTAAATTCTGTTTGAATATGGAACTGAAATTCTTTTTACGTATAAAATAAAATACATCTGTATTATGGCTAAACGAACTATTGTTATAGTGGAAGGTGAAAGTTTAATTTTACTGCAAAACTTGATAATTCAAAACTATGCTATAGAAAAATTTTTCTATGTCTGGCAAATTAAAGAAGTTCCTGCGGATTTTATTCTGCGAAAAATGCTTATTTGCAAGTTTAACTTTCAAACTATACACTTCATATTTTCTAAATATTTTACTCAAATATCAATCAGCAAATAAGGAACTGCTTTTTTCTGGGCTCTTTTTTAAACAAAAAGAAAGGCGAACAAAGTGAAATAAATTAATCATTACGTTGAAATGAATATATACACAACGGTCTTTCCTTTGCTAAAAAATTCTGAAAAGAACTTTAAAATGTAAATAAATGAATAATATCATTATAGGACAGGTGGTACTTCTAGATTATTTGAAAAAATGGATCAAATAATATTATTAAATACTCTTTGTCTGATAATTTAATAATTTAAACCAATAATTAGAGCTTTTTTGTCTTGGAATTATTTTTTAAGAACGTTTTTTTTAAAGCAAAAAATGAAAATATGACTTTAAATGAATAAGATAAATGGCTAATAAAATATTCCAAAAGGAATGAAATACTATTTGACGAATGCATAATGAAATGATTGAGTAAGAAATCTTATCATTAAAGCTTTCTATGATCTTATATATTATTATTTATATATTATCATAATTCAGATTACGTTACTCCGCAAATTTTTTACCATAATTTTTTCATCCTTAGTAGTAAAATTTTTCGAACAATTTTCTATCATTTACTATCATCTATCATTTACTTAATGCTGGAAAAATATTATATATTATCTCATTCTTTTAAATGAGATTTTCTTGCCATCCGCTTTTCAGTAAACTTTAAATTCAGAAATTTTTTTGTAATGTACTTTTAAACATATCTAATAATTAAGCCTATCGAACAACATCTCATTTTTTTGTGCTTTTTTTTCTAGTAATTACTTCTGAATGAATGATTTAGCGATGACTAGTATGTGTTTGATGCTTTCTATAGATTAGTGGTTTTGAAAATTGCAGCAAACTTTTATGAATGCTTGAAATATAGCTCTCTTCTTCTCGGTACCACGCATTCTGTTTACTTCCCTTCAACATTCAAATACACTAAAAAATTTCCATTCATTTCTCATCTTTTCCTGTCACAATTATACCAATTAAATAAGTCGTTTTATTTTACGAAAAATTCCTATGAAATTTCATCATAAAATTGTTTGATTCTATGCTATATATCTGTTTGCATTCGTAAGTTTCCTTTAATTTCTGCCTCCGTGGATTCTTTGTATGAAAGGGAAATCGTTAACAGTGAATTAATTGGTGATAAACGGAGTATGATTCATTATGATATCAATCAATTCCGTTTCGAGTCATCATTTGCTAATCGATTCTCCTCAGGATAAAAGATGGAAAAACAAAATTTTTTCTTTCCTCTATTCATCCCGTCAGAATTGCGATACATCTATGCATTTATTCAGATTTTTTCACTGATAATTTACTTCACAGTATTCACAAAAGATTTTTCGTACAATTTTTTTTAGAAAAAAGAGGAATGTTAAGAACTACAAATGATGTCAGAATAGCAGTAGTCAAGGAAACATTCAGGAACTATGCATGAAGACACATTATCATAACCCTTTACTGGATAGTTAGAAATATCTATCTTATAGAATGATATATTTAGAAGATATAATATTGTTAAGTTTAATTTTATAAATTTGATTTTATGAGGTTTAGTTTAATTTTATAAACTTATGGTTTGCTGATGATGTTTCATTTTTGAAAGGTTTCAGAGATAGACTCATAGAATTATTTTAAAAAAAAATTATTTGAAAGAAGAGTATATGTTTGATTATAATACTTCAGGAAAGCAGCTGTTTGACGGAACGGAACTTTTTCAATTATTTTCATGTGCATCTGTCCAACTGTAATAAATTACTCATATATGCAATCCCCTCAAGTCATTTCTAAAAAATTCGCTAAATTAGCAACGATTAGCTTTTTCAGTTTTGCCTTGCCAAATCATTAATTTTTATAATTTATATGAGTGTAAGTGAAAAAATAGTAACAATAATGTGGTCATATGAAAATCGAAAACAGTAATTTTTTGATTTTAAAAATTTAAAAAATTTTTTTCTTCTAGATCGCTAACCTTATATTTCATTAAAATTAAGTCAAGCGGAAGGATAGGAAAACAGGCAAGACGTTAAATCATTCAACAAGTAATTTTCCAAAATAAATAAGACTTTCAAATGTGTAAAATTTATAACTTCAAGTAAGTATAAATTTCAAATTGTATTGTTTTTTTGAAAACTTTTTCAAAAAGCAAATTTTTTGCAGCTATAATTCAATGCGTTGTGTTTGCTTCGTAAAATTTTAAAGCTGAAATTCATTATTTGTTGTAATGATAATTTTATTTTTAAATCTTTATTTTGAATGGTGATGTAATTTCAAATGATTAAAGTAATAGGGGATATATCGAAATTATCAATACCAATCATTTCAAAACATTTTTTTAAACTTTGCGAATAAGAGTTAAACATTATCATCTTAGACTACAATTTCAATAATTCCATAATTGTTATGATTTTTTTTAACTCTGTGATAATTTTCTGCAGTATTGAAGAGGAAAAAAACAATAATTATTGAGATAGTTATTCAAAATATTCATTAAACTGCAGGCAAAATAGGTTTGAGGTAATTCACTACTTTAAACATTTATAAATTACAATCAATTAATGGTTGATTAATTACTAAATACTTGATTTGAATATACTGATGTAATTATTCGAATCTTTTCTGAGATATCATCCAAGAAATTTCATATATCCATAAAGCTTCGACTCTCTCAATCTTCTGTCCTCTCCAAAAAATAAATGTGATTTTTGCAAAGATATAATATCATGAAGCTTATCAAGTTATTGTACATGACTGCTATTTGAGTGACCATGATAGCATTGGTAACAAATTTTGATTTTTCATTATTTCAATTGTTTCATCATTGCTAATGTCTTATATAAATTTTTTAAAAATGTAGGATCGAAAAATTCAACAGTCAAGCGGAACAGCGGAACAATCAAAATTCATCGATAAGTAGAAATAGATTAATAAATATTATTTGAAAATATATTATATTGTATTTTTGGATGAGTTGGAATAGAATTTCCAGATATTAAAATAAAATCTGATTACTCAGAAAATAATAAATTTTAATAATGATTTTGTAAATCACTTAAAAATTAGTTAAATCAATGCTTTTTTTTCAAACGTAACTTTTGAATGAAAGGAAGAAAGACTCGGATTGTGATTCTTTTATTCTTTTCAAACCCAACCGTGAAACCTGTAAAACTGATAATCTTATTTCTAAGATTGAAAATTATTTAAATAGCTGATATTAAACAGAAAAATGTTTAACGATAAAACGTAACGCTTCTGCTTCGTTCAGAATTCTGCAGCTAACGGTTTACTGCTTCGTTTTTTTTTTAAATTTCATTTCTTGAATCGCTTTTCAGAATGCTAAAATGTTTTATTTGGGAATGCAAAATAAATTTAGGTAATGCACAAAATTACGTATTGAAAGTATTTTCAGGAGTTTCCCTGTCATGAATATTTACTGAATATACTTGGATGAAATATTTTTATATGGAAGTCAAAACCGCTTAAATGGGATTTAAAATTTTTTTTAGTTTGCTAGACATTTTAAAAAGTTCTCATATTTAGATTCTGAAATTATCATCATATATGCTTTGCAAATTTTATAATTCTTCATCGTATCATTTTCATAGTGGAAACTAATAAAATAATAACATAATTTTTCATATAAACCAATGTGTTTTATAGCTTAAATAAAAATACGAGGAATGAAAAGCTAAAAATTTGCACTATAGCATTTTGAAGCGTGAAATTACATTTAATATTCAAATTACCTTTCATTTTGCCACCATATTTTTCTATCTCATATGTTATTTAATTGCAAAAAAGAAAAAATCATTTACTGAAAATTTTTTTTTGATTAGTAGATCGCTGCTATCAAAAACGCTTAGTTTCATTGGAAAAGCATAGAAAAAGGAAACGAGAGTAAAGTATTCACTACATAATTTTACTAAAGTTTACAAGCTTTTCTTATATCTGAAGGTATTCGGTTGGTAATGTTGATAATAATTCATGTCCTGTAGTGTTAGCATTAAGTTCCAACACTAACTGTTTTCAGCCTCTTATATATTTATATTCCTTTCAAAGTATTCATCATTTCCACCTGGTCTTTAATTTTCATTTCTTTTTTTTTTGAATTGCTTGAAATGATTCTGCTCATAGCAAAATCTGTTTATCTATGTTAAATTACTGAGCATTCAAAGCCGGATATCCTATGGAATAGAATTTCGGTTTAATATTTAAATTGCACCAAGTAAAATTTTGATAAAAGGATAATCATTTTATAAGTTTAGAAGTTTATTTTTCAAAACTGAGCAAAAAAAATTTTCCAGAAAGTAACACGTTTCTTTACTGTTTTCTGTCACTTATCATCAAATCCACAGACCTTACATAGTCCATTACGTCGTTATCACTATTCTGTTGGACTTTGAAGTTTCAATATTACTTGCTAAAAAAAAATTTTTTTATGATAAAAGATCACTGTTAAACTTTTCTAAATAATCCATGTGCTAAGGAGAAATCCGTATACCTCGTTATCTACCAAACAAAAGATACTTCTTGCGATTATGGAGATGAAAAAGCTAAAAACTATTTAAAAGTTTATTCTGATTCCGGTCATTATTCTTATTAACAACTAAATAAATAAACAAATATATACTTTGATTTTTCTTATTCCATCTCCAAGATGAATTAAAATTTGCATTCGGATTGTCTTTTCACTTAGCATATTGTTTGATTTATCAAGGAAATATGATTTATATTCCACATTTCTTTCATTTTCTTTTGAGATACAAAATTTCAATCACTATGAATATGAATAGGATACGACAGATAATTGCTCTTCGAAAATCGATTAAAGCTGGTCCATTGTTACCGCCGATTTCGAAGAGGTTGTTTTTTTGAGTTATTGTCAAAATCAAAATATTTAGATTTAAGAGTATTTCAGCTATTTGAAAGAATTTAAGATCCTGTTCAACATAACTGTTTCAGTTTATCCAGCTTAATCCGTTTTGATAATTTGAAATTACAAATACGAGATACATTATGCATATGCCAACCTACGTTTTCAGTTTTGCTGATCCCATATTCTCGAACTTTTTAATAAGTTTTCTGCAATCTTTTGTTTTCAGATTATATCCAACTACTATTTAATATAACCTAGTTGTTAATATGATAATGAGATAGAATTTTTCCTATCTTCTATAATTCACTTTAGAGAAAAAGAATTTTCGTATTTTTGTTTGTAGAAACATTTATGATCACCAAGATTTCGGCGGCTAAGTTGCTAATTAATTTCAAAATTGCAATACTATTTCGGTATCAGGGAAACATAGCTTTAACCGTTATTAAATTTACATATTTGAATTAAAGTTTCTGGAATCCTCCGATGTGCAGCATTGCAGCCGTGAAAAATCATCCGATGATGGGTTGTGCAGTAACAAAGTGATTGCAAGAGATATTCTCGAAATCGACTTACATATTAGGTTGGTTCATCTATAAACATCGAACAAAGAAAAACAACATTTAAAGATATTTCAATGGTGGAAAAATGCATTAATTATTAACTTTTCAGCAAAATATGTTCGAGGAATAGGTTAAATGAAGTCAACAGCATTGGATATAACACTTGCATTTTACAGTGCTGTGAAAGTTTAAACTTTATAAAACATTTATTTGCATTCGACCATAAGTAACTATTTCATTTCAGTGAATTGAAGACCGATATGTTTGCATTTAATGATATAGTTTGTCTAATATCTGTGAATGAAAATGGTTTGGAAAGCCCTTGGAAGCTTGTAAGTTAATTAATTAAATGGGAAAATTAAAGAGAATATCATGTGATAAATTATATAATCAGTTGTATAGAAATGAAAGATTAATTCATAGAGAATAGTAAAATTGTCTACTTCAACTAATCTATCCAACCGGTAATGTCGTATTTGGAACGTGAAAATTAAAAGAATAGGTTGAGAAAAAAGAGAAAAATTTGTCGAGAGAGATTTATAGGTTGCAACGACGGAAATTGTTCCGAAAGCAGGTGTAATCTCAATTCCTAATGCATTCTCAGTGGAGTATACATTTAAACGAGATCAGCATTTAAAAATTGAAATGTCAGCATTTTTTTCTTTCTTCCCTTAAACGTGTCTACGTATGGATACGTAGTAAATCTGCGTGTATTCAATTTTCTTCTAACTTCCGAAGAGAAGTCACATAGCATTTCTTTGCAATTTAAAGTTGTCTAATCTCAAACTTTTTTTTGCGCATTCGTTACACTTTTCTGTCAAATTAATTTTTTTTTTAATACTTTAATTACGAATTTTAAATTATGATATCAGATAATTTCCATATCATCCAACTTTTCTAAGGCACAAAATTTTATATTAATTAAAAAAAAATGTCTGCATTTAAGTTGTGACTACAGCGACGAAGTAACTATTCTTGGAGAGGCTACATTTTTTGTCACAGAAGTTATCACCACTTCACAAAGTCTTTCCAAACCATTGATGTAAATTTTTTACGCTTCACAAAAACCCTTAATAATTTTGAAAATTTTCGGAAATTCTGCTCCTTCAAAAAACACCTCAAGTTTTCAAGAATAAAAAATTTCGAAAAAGCAATTCTATCTTTTCAGTATTATTATCATAGTATTATCATAATTTAGTACATAATTTAGTGTGTACTAAATTTAATAGAAAACTTAACAAAAACAATAATAAAGATCATTTGACTTATAAAATAATTGACATAAAAATAATTTTCAGCGAAATAAAAAGCGGCAAGCCTATCGCTGTTATGACAATATCATATACCGCTCAGCCAAAAGAGCAAATAATGCTTTTACAATTTTGTGGTAAAAATTTTCCGAGGAAAGGACTTGAAAATATGCAGGTTTGATGATGTTTGAATTTTGTGCAATTCATTTATACAGTTTAAATTTCATTCGATTTAAATCATTCAGTACCAATCAATTTATTAATAATTGCTTAACATTTCGCAATGACTGTAAACTGGTAAAATTATCGAACATTTTGTGCTCCTAAAACGAATTAGAAATTTCTGTATCAGTCACACAATATCATTCATATCTTTAGATCTATTTTCAAATGTTTCGAATGGAAGAAAATGAAATGCGTAATTTATTATACACGAGTGATTATCAATTATATTCATCGAAAATTCTTTGGAAACCGTTTAAATTACCGAAGAGCATAATTATAGATTCCAAAAACAGGTTGATGACAATTTTAGATTTTTTTATTTGTTTTTGATTGGATGAATATAACCGAATTGTAATTGAAGCAAAAATATCATTCACGGCTAATTTGTTTAAGCTTAACCGTCTCTATTATGCAATAAGTTGGTCTAACAATTTAAATGCGTTAGTTTAAAAAAAAATGGAAGCTTAAATGTAACGATTGAATAGTTAAAGGAATTTCGAAGTGCTTTGTTTCTCACGAAATGATCATGCAAGATGTTCGATCATAGGACAATTTATCATATCTTCGGATGAACTTTTCAAAAGTGCCGATGAGCGGAAGATTTTATATGTAAGCATTTGAGATTTTAATTCTAATAAACTTTGATAGAAATTTTACAAATTATTTGTATCAGAGTAAAACTGTATTGTAAATGTATCATTTTCTTATGCCACACATCATTTCCACTATAATCAGCCAATTAATAGCTTGGAATATTGAATTTTAAAGCTTACAAAACGGATGCTAAAATCTTTTCGGTTTGTTTGAACCTTTTGGGAATATCAGTCATTCACATTAACCACCTATATGTTGCAATCTAGATTTCATGGAAAACCAAACCAGAAAAAAGTTAATCTCTTACCTTTAAATAATATTAAAAGTTAATGCAAATTTAGTTACGAGTTGGACTGGAAAACAATAAAAAAATAAATGGTACAATTGAAGTGGTTAAATGCAACGAAATCACCATGTATTCCTTTCTCGATTATATTACCAATGGGTCAGTATTTTTCTGACTAGATTGATAGCTGTTTTAAATAAAATGAAAACTTTGATTTCATTTTAAATAAATATTTCAGTTATTGCTTGTCACTTGCTATAGCGATAGATTTTTCAATATCAGAGTCAAATGACCCAAGTTCAACTTTCGGAAATGATGTTGAATGTGTCATCCGCTCAATATGTGAACCATTTCGTCGCCACAATTTGCGAGTTCTTTTTTTTGAATGTTAAATGAAACTCAAGCTTTATATTCAATGTTTTTCGGGACTAAGTTTTAAAATTTTATAATAAAAAATAAGATTACCGGATGATCACTATTAGTGATCACAAATTCAAATATTATTCAGCATTATTTTAGCTCTCAAAGCTATGCAGCTTTTGGTTTTGGCGCACGAATCCCACCATATTTTCGAAAGTCACAGCAATTTTGCCTTGTAAGATTTTTGTAGCGTCAACAGCTGAAATTAATCCTTTGAGCATACAGATCGAATTTATTTTTGAATTTCCTGTTGTCTAATAACTTAATAAGCGACGAAATAATTCATAGCACAGCAATCTCCCATCATTTCTCATTAAATTGAAGGGTATGCAGATGTCTTAATGAGCTTTTTTTGTTGAATCAGTATTAAATTGGATATTTGGATTATTGACGTCGTAATTAATTATTAATCATATTTGCAGAATTTGGAAACGGATCCGAATTGTCAGGGAATCGATGGTTTAATTGACGCATTCTGGAAAGCGAATTCTCAAGTGCGACCTAGTACAACTGCCCATTTTGCTCATATCATTTATCATCTCTCTAAGTAAGCCTAATTATATTAGGTGATCTAAAACTTACGGCTTATTTGAGAAGGTATAAATTTAAATTTCCTTCTTTTTCACTTGTTGATAGCTAATAAATATATCATTTTGATATGCAATCATCAGTTTTAGGTTGGCTAACAATGTGAGTAGGCGTGAAAACCAGTTACAACGCCTATATTTTGTATTAGCAATAATCAGTAAAGGAAAGATAAACGATATTCGAGAAACAGTACAGGTACAGCATGATTTTGGATATAAGATGACATAATTTAGACTGCATCTAAACTTAAATTAAATCACATTCACTTCAATTAATTAAAAGAAAATTTTTTGCAAAATCAATTCGCGTTTGATGTTTTCTGTTTCCATTTTTTTAATTTATTTTAACCGCGGATTCTAAATATTTTTAATGAGGGATAAATGCAGGCAACAATCTTTGCATCTAAAGCTCCACTTTCAATTATATTTATTGCGACGGAAGATGACTGTACAGAAATGGAGCGTCTCGGCCTTTCAGCTGGCCGAATTTCCTATCAAAATCGTCGAGCTGAACGTGATATGTTACAGGTCTATTTTAAAATTGCATAACTTTAATGAAGTTATGAAATAAATATTGAATTGTGAGAGAATCGAAAATTAAATGTAAACATTTAAACACATCTAAAAATAAAGTTTTCTTCGCTTTTTTCTTTTATCTTGAAACTGTTGCATTTTCAGTTTGTAGCATTAACAAAGTTTCGTAATAAATCATCGGATGATAGTAATTTTTGGGAATTACTTACTGAACGAGCATTAAGACGTATTCCACGGCAAATGATCAATTGGTTAATGAAAAATGGCCATGTTCCTCAGGATTTCAAGCACTATGGTTGTTTACCGAAAGAAGTAAAAGTGAATTCAACTGCAATTGAAATTTCTAATACATAGCCACTGATAAATACAATTCGTGACTGAGACTTTCTATTACAAAGTTCTTCATGTTATTCCTCACAAATCATATGTTAAATGAATTTTTGGACATCTCTTAAAAATCAATTTCGTACCTTTTCCTGAAATTTCTTTTAGCTACTTAATCAAATCCTTTCATTCTCTTTTCTTTGAAAAAATACTATGTTTGCTGTTAATGAAAAAATTTTTGCATTTGAAACTCTTCCTGATTAGAAATATATCTCAATGAAATACCAATAATTCTTGAATTAAATGATATACGTGATAATATTAATTGGTATTTAGGAGGGTTCGAGTGAAACATCTGGGATGAAATTGAAATATGAGAAGGAAAGGGTTAATGCAATAGAATCCTTCAGTGATCAATCAGCCGAAGATTTTGTCAAAGAAAAATACGGAAATACATCTGATTACTTTAATGTTAAAAAAACGTCGCAACTATACAGGTAAACAACGATTATATTGTCCATGAATTTTCCAGAGCATCAGTTTCACAACTTATGATATGGAAATAACAAAGAGTTAACTTTTAGAAGTTATAGCAGGAACATAATTTGAAAATTTTTCAGAGATTAAGGATTTCCCGCTACCTCATCAACCCCTTTTTTGCCTCTAAAAATGCATGGAAAGAGCCTCAGCACTGCTACGGTGAGAATAGTTCGTTTAATAATTAAAAAAAATTTTTTTCTTAATTAAACAACAAATAGGCAATTCAGAAGTCTCCAAAAAAATTTTTCGTCATTTTTTATCAAATCCGAAAAAACTTTAGGAATATCAAGCCAAAACAACGAGAAAAATGTTTTTCAGTTTCCTATTCTCAAAAAATATATAATTAAATGCTGAAGTGCATTTTTAAAATGGAAACTCGAATACTTTTATACTTAAAAATAAAACCTCTTGAAATTCAGTAATAAAATTCAGATTATCATCAGTCCATATAACTTTTCCGCTATTCCTTTCTACGTTTCTGCAATTCTTATTATCCAACTTTTTGGATATCGCTGACCGACAATGTATAAAGAACGATCGCATTCTTCAAAAAATACAATCACGCTATAGTGATTTATTTTATCGTTGTAGTAGCACTTGAATTTTTTTTATTTTTCTTGAAGGTTGCAGTCTCTGCATATATTTATTTATCCCGGACTTCATTTTGTTGAACAATACATATCTCAGCTAAAGCACTTCAATCATGTTTGAAATAAAATCCAACATTTGGGTGCAAAATATTGTAACCAAATGAGAAACTTCCAGATATTTTCAACGAACCGATGCTTCTATTTGAATGTTTTGAAAAGGTTCAAATTTAAATGACTATGAATTGCGTGAGTTATCTTGAACGGAAACGGGAAATTTCTTAAAAGACAAAAAAAAAAGGAAATTTGACGATATCTTTTAGCACTCTTAGCAGAGTACCAGAAATTTAATTTCCAAATAAAACTTGAAATACTTGTCAATATGAAGACGAAAAGGAATACGGCTTACGAATATCAGCAAGTATTGTTACGTTCCCAAGGCTTCAGTCTAAATCGATTCATTATTGCATAGTTTGGGAGAACCTTGGACAAAGAAAATTTCAACCAAAAATTGATTTTTTAAAAAATATTCAAGCATTATTTCACCCTTTCTGAATACAAATATCTAATCTTAAAATTTTCGAGTTTCTGTCATTACTAACAAAACGAATTGCTAATCATGGAACCTAATTCATATGAGTAGTTTACCTGGATAATTTTATTTTCTTATTCCTTACATCAATCTAAATATCTACTGAATTCAGAAGCACTTTGTCGTTAGCATCCTAAATTGATTCTATAATAAATTTCTGCGAAAAGTTTAATACAAAATAAAAATTTGAAAAAGATATTGGAAAATTCCTTCCCCAGAAACAAAAGTCACAGCAGAAATTTGTCTATTTGCTCAATTAAAAAGAAACCAAAGTGTGCATTTTGCTTCATTACCAGAATAAATTTTAAAAATGACTGAATTTCCAATTAACTTTAACACTTGCTTTTTAAAACTTACATTTCTTGAGAATAGTGTAGATAATTAATTCATATACATGCAAGGCTTCTTCATTTTCAAAAATGCAATCGAAAATTTCTTTCTAGAAAAGCTGTATAATTTATGAAAAAAATAAAACTAGACTCATTTTCAACAGATTTGGCTATTATAACTTAAAGATCTTAGATTTGCATCTTACGTACAAACACTATTGGTTCCCAATTTGAACTGATAGTGCGATATTGTAACGGGTTTAATCTATCACGCCGAGAATGTAAGCACATGCTTACGCACATATTGTATATGAATTTGCCGTAAATTCAAGTATATCACTTTTTCGCAAAATCAGTTTTGATATTGCACTCAAATGCGATAAATTACCTCACATCAACCTGTGGTATATCAAAATTTTTGTTTCCATATTACATACTTTTTTATTAAATCTAATGAATCCGCGATGAAATTTTAGAATGAACTATATTTTTGTGATTATTACGGAATGGAAAAGGCTAAAGTTGGAGATAAATCGAAAAAAATCTCAATAAAAGAAATAGTTGAATAACATTTCCAGCAAAAATTTATTACTTCTAAAACGTTGCAAACTAAAATCATTTTGTTACCATACATATTTCTCATTAAATTTGAAATCATGAAGTCCTAACGGAAGGAAATCAATTAGTATAAATAAATAACTTGAAAATTGATGAATGATAAATGGTACTAAGATAAACTTCTCATAATCGTTGGTACCACCAATTGTACCACCTAGAGAACAAGATATGTAATCTTATTTCACATCATATAATCGATATTACAGGAAGTTATCAACAAACATGGAAGTATACATCCCAATAGCCACCTAAACTAAACTGTCTGGGTGGTCTCGTGCGGCAACGTCACAGTTAAATAGAGAAAGCGTCGTGTGTGGTCAGCACTGTTCAGACCATTCGACAAGGGTATACGTTGAAAACGATCATATCCTCAAACTTTACTATTTTTTCCTCCTGATTTAACTGTTCATTGCCTCATTTCCTCTGGAAATTATGATCTCGAGTTTACGCTTTCATTCTAAAACAAAAAGAACGATTTATTTCTGTAGGGAATTATCAGTTTCATCATTTTTGTGCTGTAGAATGTCGAAAAATTGGATTATAGCGATGGTGAGTTCATTCTGATGTTTCTAGGCATTTTCATACATTTTTCGCTCTTTAATAATTCTTATAAGAATTCCCATTTGAAATAAATTTTAGAAAATTTTTATACTATAAGAACAATATTATATTTGGCCATTATTATCTCATTTTGTCCACTATGGAATATATTCAAAAATAACATAACATCACATACAATTTGTATTACGGTATATTTTTCCATAAATTTCACACATGTCTTATCTAATTTAAATATATTTGTATCGACATCTTGCGTCTGTTCGAAAAATGTTAGTGATAACGCTAAGGTCAAAGACCACTGCATCAATTTAAACCATCTCATGTTCGATAACTTTTATTTTAGCACTTTATTTAAAATAAAGTAAAACAATTTAATATTAGATGTAATAATGAATTTTTAAAAAAAACTGAAAATTAAACCCAGATGTAAATTGCAGTATAGAAAAAATTGGCATTTCTATTGATCATGCTATAATAACGTAATAACTTGTAATGCAAAATTAACCAGAAATTAGTTTATCATACACAGTTTGTTGGGATAATTCATTCATTCGTTGAACACTCGTACCAATTTATTTCAATTATCATTAAATATATTTGTTGCAATTTCGCATGATCTGTTTCGGACATTAAATCTGTTTACTAAATTGTAAGAATGGTCAACATGCAACCTCAACGTAAGACTGCCTAATTTTAAAACAGAATAAATCCTCTCCTTTTAGAAGCTAATTCGAAATCGGCTCAGATCTTTCCGGATTATTTTTGTAACAACTTTCCTCCTAGAATGTGTTTCTAGCGTTTTCAAGATTTCAACGATTATCGTCCACACGAATGCTTCTTCAAGTACTTGTTCATACAATAATAGAATTCATATATCCTTATCGCCGAAAATTTTCAATATTTCCCAACATTGAAAACTAAGTTACATACAAATTTAACGACCTAAAAACTTCAAGAAGTTGGAATTTCATACGTTGCTGATATCTCCAACGAAAGCTAAAACAATTAAGTACCTAATATGGATACACTATACTTGTTATTATACACTATATTATATTATATACTATATTACACATGTTATTATACTTGATATACTTGTTTATTCGATGCAAGGATAAAATCCCAGCGGCTTGTTGGCCGAATGCTTTGTTCATTTACGTGAGATAAAATAAAACACACTCTTCCACTAATCGATAATAATGGATATGAATCCAATTAGGATCTTGATGCGTCAGAAAAAAAAGTCGCAATGCAAATATAGCTACGTGCAAAAGGTGAAACAATATCCTCTAGACTTATTCTCAAGACTTGATTCACAATCAGCGAAGGAACATTCATTATCGGTAAAGGAGCTGATTTTATCCGCAGGTCAGAGCTGCAAATTTCTATGCTGTATGTCACGAAATATATTTGATTCGCTTAAGTTACAACACAAACCATCCTAAAAATCCTAGCTGTCAAGACAAGGCACTCATAATTTTCATTTCTGAGAATATTCTAGCATATATATGGAAAGTAATACAAATGTTACACTTCAAAACCAAGAAGCATTTTCATAAATCAACGAAGTTGCTTGGAAGCATTCTTGCTTTTGTAAATATGCTGACGCGTCCAACAAACACTGTCATCGAACAAGTGGAGTCTTATTCTTGTGAAAATACGAGTTTCATGTAATCTTACTATCAGTAAGACTATATGAAAATTAAAAGAAATAAAATCCAATTAAACATTAATATCGTTTTTATCAACATGTCGTCCAAAAATTCAGTATATTCAAATACATGCTACTATTACTTTAGAGAGAAGAATACATTAAAATATAAGAAACAGGAAAACTGATAGCAAAGAAAGCTCTCAAATTGAACCATCAGAAAATGGGCGCTCACGATGGAGTTTAGCCCAAATTCGTCACACAATTAGCTGGGCGTTATACAACAATAACGCAATCAACGCGCATTCGTTTCAATTGTTGAGCTATTGACTCTTGTTTACTCAGAAACAAGAGTCGTACTTTAACCTCAGCATCCCGTAGCCTTCAATGTTTGTCCGTCTTCCTTAAGCAACGTAAGTGTCGTAAAGTTCTGAAATGTAAATTGGGTTTAAATTTCGTTAAATGCAATATCCGTAATGATTTTGAAAATCATGACCGATTAACTGGAATTCAAACATATATATATGATATGTGATTTAGGCATAACAAATGATTATTGAAGTGATTAGTGTAATTATTATAGCCTACGATATTGAACGAAATAAATCAACATACTTCGGCAACAGTTGGATGAATACCAATTAATCGATCAAAATCGGCCTTTTTAGCATTGAATTTCAAAGCTATTGCGAATCCTTGTGTTATTTCACCGGCATTTGGCGTAAGGATATGAAAACCGAGAACCAAGTCCTGAAATATAATAAAGTGATATCATGACAGTAAAAACAAAATTAAATCGAGATCTATACTTTTCCACAAACTTACACTCTACTATAAAGAAGAATAAATTACTTGTTTATTTTTCAGGCATATCAGTTTACAGTAACAGTGTGTTTTTTCCTTTCGTTCTGTCACGGCGTATTCGAGTGGAATGAACACATTATGATACACATTGACATTTTCTTTTCCATACCTAAAATATTTGAAATGCATACCAGTTTATAATAGATTTTAATCACACAGGATAAAACGCTTCTGAACCAGTAATACAAAATATTTCACATGAACTTCACTTCATCAGAATACACAAATCAGAGCCTAATTACAGCAACTGATAACTTGGAACCGCGATATTTCTGTGCCTGACCCATGCATAAAAAAGTGAAACCAGTGAAAAAATTACTTTTGGATAGCAGCATCCTCAGATAGTCCACATGAACCATATTCCAATGGTGTAAATACTGTTGTTGGTATTTTGTCATATTCGGTAAGCTCAGAATTTCCAGTTAAAATGCGCCGCATTAAAACTTTACCTGCTTGTATTGCAACAGGTGTAAGCTCTGGAGAGCCATTCAGCACATCACCAATAGCATAAATATAAGGACAACTAACGCTCTGCTCTCTTCTTCCGATTATTTTACCAGATTTTGCACGATCTACACCGACTAGATCCAAACCAAGATCATCTGTCATAGCATCACGCCCTATTGCCATCAAAATCTGTTGAAAGAATAATCTATTTTCATACCATAAAAAATGCACTTGATTTTATAGTGGAAATCATTCAGTGATAGAAATAAACAAAAACATACTGTATTAAATTCTTCCGTAACTTCCGTTTTTGTTCCATCTTCATGTTCCTGGATCGTATGAACTCTAATCAATCCTGGTTCATCATTGGTTGGCTCCCTGAGCTTTTCATATTTGACTGGTATATACCTTAAGAAAGGAAGAGATGTCCAATACAATATACGACAAATTTCTATGAGTTCCATTTTCCATAAAAATGACTCATTTACTACGCTTTTTGCTCTTTACCGCGTGTATGATGAAAGCATATATGTACGAGATTCGAAAAATTCAGCACAGAGTACTGAAATATAAAGCGCAAAATCTTTTATCGAAAGCGATCGTCCACCATCATGACAACCAGTAAAAAAGCTGATAAAATTTTAGAGACAGTAAATAAAAAGTTCTTTCCAATATTTTTAATAATACTGTAAAGAAAACTTACGGGAGAAATTTAACACCATGCTCGATCATATGCTTCTTAATGCGTTCCGCCATATCCTGATCAAAACCACGCAACAGAATTGATCTAACCATAACCTGTCAGCATACGAAACAATAAAGCCTGAACCAAACGAAAATCTAGGTGAATAATAAGTCCAAAGCATAAGGACTTTATATAATCTCTAAAAAAATCTTGAAAATATATGTTCAAGTCAAAATAAAATCTACTATAAACACCAACTTTTAATGAAACTCACCGTGACATCATTACCAATCCCTTTTAAAAATCCAGCACACTCCAGTGAAACATATGAGGCACCAACGCAAAGAGTTTTGCCAGGATTATAAGACAGTGAAAACAAATCGTCACTATAATGAAAACATAAATTCCTAAATAAGTCAAGCGAATGTGAAAAGGAATGAATTATATTTGAGTCATATACAGGCGACATATGAATATACCTGCTAATGCAACATTCCACTGCCCCTGGAATATCAGGAAAACGTGGCCTTAATCCGACGGCGATTAAGAATCTGTCAGCAGTGACTTTTTCAACTTTTCCTTTCTTGTTTTTAACGCTCAGTTCATGTGAACCAGTAAAAGTGGCGTAGGAGTTCATATAAGTCACCTGAAATAAAAACGAAAATGCAGTTGAAAACACCTTGCCTATCTAAGAGATACGTTTTTCTGTGATAGACACATTATAATTCTTGTTTATAGGTTTCGCCTATTTGAATATGCAGCGCTATATCTGCTCCAATGACTGCTGCACCTCTTGTTACTACGAATGAGATATCGAAAAACTCAAATTAAAAAAAAATAAGTGACGAACTGATTTTTCTTTCAATTGAACTCGGTATCCCCAATTCAAAGAAGCAATATGATTTTGTACAGCATTTTTGAGTTGATGCCAATTCAATTTTATTGTACCTTCCGGTATTTCCCATCCAAACTTCTTGGCATCTTCTGCAACTATTCAATCACTGGAAAACCAACTATGGAAAAGAGTTGAAATGTGAAAACCGAAGGCTTACAAACCACTTACCAATATATTCGCCCAAAAGCGCAGCTTGATGCATCAATTTCTTGGGTATACAGCCTACATTAACACAAGTTCCACCTAAACCCCAAGTTGTGCCCATTGTTGATGGCTTAACGAAATCCAGACAAACCACCTTTTTGCCAAGACGAGCTGCCTCCTAGAACAGAAGATGGATACTTAAACATAAATATCATAGCAATTTCAATCAGCAGTTGAAATTAACCTTTGCAGCTGCTAGACCACCGGAACCGCCTCCAACAACAGCAATATCATATTGATGCTCCTTTAGCCATTCCTCTAAGGAACCATTTCCCTCCAGCTGATAAAGTTCTTTGAGGCCACCACAACAGTCTCCCTTAAAGGCGAAAATGAACTGGTCGTCGAATATAAATACTTTATAAATATGAATATAGATACTTTATAAATTTTATAAATACTTTCCTTAATAATTCCTTTACATGTAGCTTTCTTTCCAATTTCAACTGGTCCAATTTCTGAATCTAGATAATCATTGGGAAAGAAGGAGTAAAATATAAAAATATTTGATAAATGATAAATTTATGTAAACAATCCTTGTTTAACGTATACACAACACACCTTAACAAAAATAAGCGGCATTGATGACCACCCGACTATTTCTAGTATGCTCTCGGCAATATCTTTACTCACACATACTGTATTTACTGTTTCACCATATTTTGAAAACAAATTCACAATCTGAAATATGAAATTTAGGGCAGAATGCAAAATAACTTTTAAAATGGAAATATTCTTTTTTTATTACATTTACCAATCCAAAGTGAATAAATTTCCATTCCGATCTCAGTTGGGTGAGCTCACCTTTGTTACATCCAAGTTATAATTAGTATAAGCTAGCAAAACCCGCTCTTCAGAGGCTGATTTGAAAACAGCATTAGCTGTTGCCTTACTGCAGATAAGACTAGAATTTACAGACATTGACATTTCCTTTCTCGACCTGTTTTCTCCCCGACTTCTTTTATCTGCAATGTATCATATGGAGAAGATTTTAGAAGTATTTTAACACTCCGAAAAAAAGTTTAGAATTTGAGTTTTTTGTAACATCGATTCCATCATGTGAAATTATTTGAGACACAAGAAAATACGAGAAACCGGTTACTTCCACATAGGAGGTTCCAAATATCTCTTCCTTACCTCTTTCTTACCTGCAAAGGAATTTCCTGAAACTTAGAAAATGTCCTTTACATTCATAAGTTTTTCTAAGGCGAGATTTTTCCTGTACTCAACAACGTGTCAGAGAATTCTGGAACGGAGAACGCAAAACTCAGGGTGTCTTTTCTGGCGTTAATCTATCATTTTTGGTAATTAGCAGAATCCAAGCAGAAAATAAAAGCAAGTACAATCATTCATAACATAATTTCGTAAATACAGCAAGTCTTAGAACATATGATTTATGGTCGAAATGACCTGTGGCATTTGTATGCAGAAGGTATGCCTCAACATTGCGGAAGATGCCCAGAAACAGTAAACCAACGGATATCATGTTCCATATATATTAAGATACACACAGAGATGTATCTCCTCACTCGGCAATTCCAGCTGGAAGTGATTTATCTATTTTTAGCAGTTACTGACGTTAACATCGCAGTACAAAATGCCAACTTGAAAACTTAAAACATACACAGTAGGATGGAATTGAGACTCTTCACAGTAAATCGTTGTATAGTAAGTCCAACAGAATTCAAAAAAACTTCCTTATAATTATTGCATTAGGCGCCTTACTGTCTCCCGTATCAAGTCCTTATATCATTATATTTTTCAAATATTTAATTTCTTATTGGCAGTAAGCCATTACTCCTTATAGGAACCCATAATAATGATTGATGAAAAGTTCAACTTTAGCCACCGATTAAAAGTTGTTAAGGTAAAGATCAACTCGCAATTGACACGAAAAATGATTCCAATTCATATTTCGTCCACCGCAAGTAATATTAATATTCTCCAATGGAATAGACCTAGAGGATGGAGAAGTGAAAAGAGGTATGAAGAATAATGAGGATTACAGAAAATTGATTCATATCAAAAATGCGATGTTATTTGTTAGAACGAATTTTTAGAGATGCATTCACTCGTAGAAGCTCAATGTTCTCATTGAACTTCCTTCATCGTTCGAATACCACTGAAGAGTGTTTCACTAACTGTTTTGTTGAAATATATTATGAAAAGGATGATTTTTTGCAAGAGATGTAAGAAAAGCGCTAACAACTATGATTTGCACCCACTGCTACTCCAAAAATCAGTGTTCAGGACGGATCAAAGCCGAAGTTCAGAGATACTTCTGTCACTCTGAAATATTGTCAAACTCAATACGACCACTCCTTAAGAAATTGATCTCATATATCATATGTGTCATTTGTATTCGTCCAGAAAACATTCTAAGCCGTAGGAGTACTACAGTTGCCTACTGCAGCGCAGTACTTTGATGGAATTAAATCTACTCCTGCTCGTCTATGCGCGATAAAGTTGTTTCGAGACCCACTGGTTCTTCAATTCGAATTTTTAAGCATAGAGTTAACATACATTTTACTTATGAAAAGACGAATCCATTTACTATCACGTTAGCTTTTCACTTTATTTCTAAATATTCTATTTTAACTTCATTTGAAAAAAACTTATAACAGTGTTACACCCAAAAATATCGACTTTTTCTATATTCACGCAATCCGAGTTCGTGTAAAAGTGAAGAACTGATATTTCTCAGATTTTTAATATTTCACTGAAATCTATCAAAAAATTTTGATTTCGAAACATCTGCGGAACACCCAATTCAGATACATGCATGCGCCAATGGATAACGGATGAGAAGCCAACAATTAGGTCAATTTTTTTCCAATAATCCCTAGTTTTTTCAACAGAAAACTTTGTGCTTAATAAATTTTCCATTTTTCACTTGAAACCAATCAATATATGTTTAAAAAATCGAATTCTAAGCATTTCAGAGAAATACGTACAAATTTGAAAGAGAAATTACCAAGTATTTCTCAAAAAAAATCTATTCTCCTCCCACCCATAGATGACTGGTACATGAAATAACAGTTTTTACAGCTTTAAACTTGACCAATTAACAACATTTACTAAAGTAACAGAGTAATACGTCTCTCCTGCCCCTTCCACAACAAAAAAATCAAAAAAAACTCCCGAATGAAAAAAAATTCTTTTTCGTAAAAACATCTTCCATTACGATGTGTAAACTGCTGGAACGCTTGACATATATATATATATATATTTACCTTTCCAAAAGTACTTTTGAACTTTTCTTCCTCGATTCTTTTTTTGCGAATTTTCTCTCTAAAGTCCATTCTTTCATTACGGTAATGTTTCACACAAGTCAAGAAAGACTCCTTACATACGAACTATTACTAAAAAACAATTTCAGTGACCCTTAATCACTACATAGAGGAATGATTTCTTTTTAAATTTATAACCTGATGTTGATTTGCAGCTCTCAGAATTGTACACTCCCGAACTTCGTTGCGGAGAGACGTCGTTGTGACCAACATTGCGAGAACACGTAATGTAATTACAGCAACGTAAAAATGCCTCCAGCTTGCTTCGATTGAAACCTGCTTAACATATTACAACACCATCAAAAAGAACATCTTTCTGTCTGTTTGCACGGCATGCGAATATACGTTGCACGGCGTCATGTAGCTTGCATTAATTTCATTAAATCAAATATTTCAGCAAATTAAAAAACAATACTTGGTAACATTTTTCACTGAACATGACAATTAAATAATCCGCATTTAACCTTTAAGCCCCTTTATTACAGAAATAAAGTTTCATAAATGAAAAAATTTACCGATTTAATGCTACGTTATTCGTTTAACAGGTAGTTAGATAACTTGATAACTCAACAACATACTTTCTTATCCTTTGTTTTCATGTTATACTAGCTAAAGTTGTAGCAGTATTTAGTGAATGTTGGAATACTTTCTGAATGTAAAAGAAATTGGCAACTTTTCTTGTTGATTTTTGCCAATTCTTTAATTAAGTGCAAATGGTATGTGAAACTGGAAAATTCAGACTGTTTTAACTAGCCGTCACTAAACTGACAAAATTGAAAAGATTTTTCATATTACATATAACAGAATTATAATAATTAGAAAATTCTAATATTTACTTTCTCTAATTCAATCAGTATAAGTGATGCTTACTTTCCAATCATCATAATTAATTATAAATGGGTAATTCCTTCTCGAAAGAAGATTTAATCTTTGATTCAATTAGTTGCAATTATCTTTCGTAGTTTGCTTGATTTTCTACTTTACGGACAAAAATGACTAGAAAATAATTTTAGCATGTCAATGTTTTTATAATAAATTAGTCCCTAAATATTATCCAGCAATAGGAATAAAAAACTATTCATCTACAAAAAGCTCCTCATTAACTGCATGCTTAAATGGCATTTAGGGACCAAATACTTCAATAAAAATAGTTAATCACCTACATGCTACCATACAGAATTTATTTTTAACGTCGTAGAAATTTTTTGGCAAATAAAAGACCTCTTAGGATGACGAATATGAAATAAAATGACGCATTCGTTGTTGACCAAATTTCGAAATGTTTAAAAACCGATAGCTCTCAAACGACCACATTTTGAAAATCAATTATTGAAGAAAACGCGAGTCCAGTGTGTGCAAAATTGCCTGTTAGTGTTCAAAATCATTCAAAAACTATAAAAATATAGGAAGTCTTAATAAAAAAGAACGATAAAAAAAATTATTGAACTCTTTTGTGAAAAATAGAAAAGCAAATAAGTAATTAACATCTGTGAAACCAAGTAGTCACTATTACACCATTATTTTGGTAGCATGATTAATAGGAATAAAACAAAGCGATCAGTAATGCGCCATCATCATGTAAAAGAAACTGGAAGCGTATGATGAAATCTGTAAGTTTCCTTTTCGTTTTTATACTGGAAAAGTACATATTATGATCATTAGGAATACTTGATAATTTGATGTAGTATGTTTCTCGACGATGACGTAATCATCTTTGCATACAATCAACAGATTTATACTATTGATTATCAAATTATTAGATTATAATGAAAAGGTAAGAAAGATACTTGCAGTCGGAAGTTGTTATCAATCATAACTCAGTTCAAAACTGCAACTTACTTAATGGTTGCTCTGAATACATCCTGAAGTAGAAACGATTAAAGAGTGGTTTCTGATCCTTCAACTTCCTGTGATTTTCTTCAGAATCCTTATATTAACTCCAATTCGAACTCTGTGCCACGAAGTGAAATTACATATAAGTATTCGTGAATGCCACATCTTAAAAAGTTTAAATTACTTCCCACTATCACATCCTGAATTCATACATTTGATTAAAACGAAGTTCACATTTTTGTTTTTCACTAAATAGTTCACATATCAAGAATTTTCGCACTGTCCTGAAGGTACACTACACTCCTTAAAAATTTTAAGTGAAATTTGACATCTTTCTTTCTTTTAGAGTGAGACCTAACAGTTCGAAGAAAACTTCAAAATAGAAAATGATACACATGTACAATGACGTAATAAAAATTTTGAAGTTTAAAAGCATACATATTTTTGAGAAACAATAAGACGAGTTCTAGTATTTTGAAGGTTGGTGCACTTCATAACAAAATCCTCAGAAGTGAAGACGACATAATAAGTGGACTGGATCAATTTCCAATTTGATTAAGGCATTTATAGATAGTAAATTGACTTTGAGAGAATGTAACTACCTTAATAAAATTATTCATACTGAATTACAACAGTGTAGTAAAGCAGGCTGAGTGGTAGACAATATTTTTTGAGGTCATAAAAAATCCAAGAAATAAATTAAATAAATAAAAATGCATAAAAGACCGATGAAACTGAGCAATCCACACAACCAACCAATTAATTGAGTAAAATTTACATCATAAATCATTTCTAAAGGTTTCACGTAGAACCCATTCGTAAGCAATCAAAAAATACCCATGAAAATTCACCAAGTAAACTGCCATGAATCCACCAAATGAACTGCAATCCTTCAACAACAAGATTATCTTATATGACTTAATCTGATATCATCCTAAACAATCTTGAATGCACTTATTAACGAGATAAAAGATACATTCTCTTCCACAGAAGCATAAAGGAATGTCTTTTATGTTACAAAACAACTGAAAAAATGTTATGCTTTATTTATGAATTCAATAAATAAACGGAGATCATACTACTGATACATACTACATTAACAGACAAATAGATCACTTACTATTCGCTTCTTGTGTTCAATAGTTTTTTACAGCTTTTTCGATCATAGCACCCAGAAACACATACAATCAAAAACTACAATCATGTTCTCTATCTATACTTACCATGGAACTGAAAAACTACAATCATGTTCTCTATTTATACTTACCGTGGAACTCCGATTATACAAACTATACAGTTACTTAAAATTTTTTCTTAATTAGGAAATTACTAGAGTCTGCCCTTTTTCCTTTCTATCTTCTTCCCAATTTTAAATTCTTTCCAGAGTGACACTTGCATTATAATATAATCAGCAATATTAGACACTTCAGCGGAGCAAATCACCACAAAGACTTGGTAATAGACCCGATATACATCATAATATCATAAAAAGACTGGGAAATACAAAAAAAATGCAAAAACAGATAAAAAACTGTATAAAGAGACTGCAGTATAAAAAAATTTTCTATTAAAAGCTAAAAGCTTCGTTGACATTGTGATTTTTCTTTTTTGAAAAGGACAAATCACATGTTGGTAATCAAAGCCCACAGTCATTTGTATCAAAAACAACAATCATTTCGCAAACAGAACAAAGAGAAAATAGATAATACCAGTGTTAAAATATGCAATGCATGCGCAATGCGGGAAAAAAGAAATATTGCAAAATATTGTGAACAGCATTTTCAAGAAGAAAGATGTTTGCATTTTCAAACAGAAAGACATTCCTGGACATTGTATATGACACAGCATGGACTGAACAACGAATAAAGGAATTAAGTATATAAATAAGCTGCATTTTAATTCATATAAAATACAATTTTACTTTACTGGTGAGATAAAAAATGAGCACACGAATGAATGAACAAGAAAGAAATGTGAAAAACAAAAGGCAAAACGAAGTGGGCACTGAAAAAAGCTGGATAATCATTGCGATTAACTGCCACTACCACTGTAAAAGGTAGCGGTCATTATATTAACAGAAATACATAGCAGAAATTTTTATTCTATTCTTCGGCCAGTGAACGAATCAGTGAACCCCATACTTTTCGCTGTTTCTTAACATCGTCTGCGTTCAGTTGTGTGAAATCAACGCTCAATTCATCCCGTTTCAAACTCTAAAAATTGGCACAGCTGTAACTGATTAATTCTCAGGCAAAAATAGTGCTGTAGTAAAATGAACAATCCACGAACGGATACGTTAAAACAATGCTTAGCAGTATATTAAACTTAATTTAGTCTTTAATTTCACTTCATACAATCTGATACTGGAAAAGGAACCCAACGTGCCATAAACTCGAGCTGGAAAATTTCTTTACCAACATAAGCGAATAACGTGTCATACACAAAGTTCTTAAATATTTATGATGTCACTGTTTGAACCGGTAAAATCTTACAAATTCTAAGCAAACCTCAATATAGTGTCGAGTGAATTCAATGACAAACATCCCACAGTCCATGCCATTATACTGTTTTGTGGCTCGTTCGATGCGCGCATCTATTGGAAGCTCAAAATATTTTGCCAGCGTTTGAATCAACTGAAGAATGAAAAATAGGAAATACCCAAAGCTCAAGCAATATATTTCGAAGAAAATATTTGAAACCAAAGCTTGCAAGAACCCAATTTTAAAAACGAAGTTTTCGCTTTATTTTTTCTACATGAGAGAAAAAAACCCAAAAACTGCTATACTGATAACTCAACAATTTCTAAAATCGATTTAATAGGTACTACAGGCAGGATGTAATATGCTTTCTTTCTTTTTTATCTAATTCTGCAATTTCAACCTCCTCGTGTTACACAAGTTAATTTCTAGAAGCCTCCTTTCATAATTTCAAGAGATTTGTACCTTATCCGTCGGCTTTCGATTTGATGAATTGGTCCCCTGTGCGCTATCAATGATCAGAAAGTGAGGCCGAAGATATCTGCGACATATAAGCAATGACCAGTGACTTCCACCACTTCTTGATGGATCGTCATGATCATTCACAACGAAAATAACATGCTCTTTTTCTTTAAGCGCAAGCTCATCAAGAAGCTCCATCGCTTCATTTGGTCTGGTTAATTTAATTAGCTGACACACTGCTGCATTTACAAATGTAATCTGAAATTAACACTAATTTCCCATTTTTTCTGTACCTTAATTCAGCGCGAACCGCTCGCACGCCGAGAACTTCTCCCATCACTTCAACTTCAATATGTTGAAATTAAATATAGTTTTTTTCTTTTCTTGACGAATAAGAATGACGAGGTGCAAACAAACTTTGCTTTTCTTTGTCTCATCCAATGTTCTCTTGTGGAGATATTCAAATGCGAACGAGATAACAGGATCACTAAGCCATCGTCCATTTTCCAACGCTTTCAGATCAGCTTCATACAATACAGTATCACCAAACGACAAGACGCACCTTCCTGATTTCGCCATACTGCAAGATTTGAAACAATTTCCTTCAAGAAAGTCAATATGCACTCCCTAACTAGACCAATTTCTTGAACTCTCTTCACATAACACTACAAAAAATCTTCTTCCCTAAATGTTTTGAAAAGATGACACTGCACACAGCAATACGAAACAGTCAAATGTCCTATATTATATAAAATTCCACCACGCAAGTTTAAATATTAAATAACTAATCCTTGAACCCATTCATATCGCAGCAAAAAATCTGATCTACTAAATCAAATATGCAACATTAAAATTAATGTAAGTATAAGAGTGAAATAACGGGTCTGGCATAGTAATTAGAATGGTTTGAATAACCATTAAACAATTTAGGTTTCGAATATCAAATATGTGACACAGCTACACAAGGACGCAAACCACACATAACGCAAATTTCCAATAATACTTAGATAACGTTATTTTGGATTATATCACAAGAAAAACTACAATTCAAGTGGTACCACATCGTTTCGCCTTCTACAACTCCATTTCTCCATGTTAACAGAAACTTTCGAAATGCTACATATTTCTACCTCATCTGCAATATTTTTTTATACCTTGAAAGATAACATGTTGATATTACACAAATCCGAATTTAATGAGCCAACAGGAATAATTTATTCATCAAGCATTCAGGAAAATAAGATGTATTAAATTTATTTACAGGTATACATTGACATATTACAAGGGAAATTGGAATAATTTAAGCAAATCTCTGCACTGAATGTATCAATCATAATAATAAACACCGATTTCGTATATTACCACCATTTTAACAATCGTCAAGACCACTAGAGCTGCCCATATTCAATGCAACCGTGTTCCCAACAATGGTTACGCTTTACATCAACAATGATAACGCATTTAATTCAAGAAATGGCTTGTGTTAAGGTATAGCGTGCCTACTAGTGTTCAATAGTTAGGATTCAGGCTTTGTCGTGATTGATGAGCAGTTCACCTAAAGATTTTTGATATATATATATATATATATATATATCGAATACGTATTTTTTAATATAAATTCGATTGGGTGTTGACACTCCCTGATATTACTGATCCCTCTCTCGATAAGTTGTCAACAGGGATTTATTTAAATTCCTTCTCGTCATTAAGAGACAAGGAATAGTGCCGTTTCCCCTTAGTCATGCGACAAAAGCTTTCCTAACAATTGAAGATTTTCAAAAATGCAAATGCAGATCATGATGTATGTATATATGATAAAGTCAATATGGCATTGATATGGTACTATTCACACAGCTCTTCCTAATTAACGCTACACTAAATTTTCATCAGATACGTCCACTTCTGATTTTAATAACACAAATTTTTGGTCAACAACAGAAACGGAAGCAAAAATTGCAAAATACAATCAAAAATACATAACCAAAATTTGATACCGATGTGAACTAGTCCTGCTTACGAAATATTGCGGAAGAAATAATGTTGGCTTAAGCAACTTACGGCCAGGTTTTGAGAAATACGTCTGGCTTCCGGTATGCCTTATCTATTATCCAGACACGGTCGTCGTCGGTATACTTTGTCAAGGGTAAATCATAAGGTAGCATATCCAAGGATTCAGAATCGGTGAATAACAAGCCAAATTCATACGATCGAATAGTTAATTGTGTCTTTTTTAATTGATAATCACCCCAAGCCGCCTGAAAAAATTACATATCGTGCAATAATCTAACAAAAGACTGATTATGACACCTGTGATAGCTTAGAGTATCGTTCATGCGTCTTTTTCGATTAAAGGGTTTTTTTTTTCCTAAGATAAAAATAAGTGAGTAAATAGAATTGAACAGTACCTTAGAAAGATTGGCACTTGTAACAAGTAACCAAGATGGCTTTAAAGAGTTCTTAGCAAAAGCCGCATATGTCTTGATATGTGGCATAGCATGAGAACGCCCCAAATGATCACTGCGCCATTTGTGCATAAAATTAAGCAAATATGGTTGTTTTACTGCTACACTATTATTGTATGGAAGTGAGGCACCTGCTTCGTATCCTTCATTAGAAGTACGAACGTCTTCTACGCATGGATAGATAATTCGTAATTGTTCGCCATCTACAAAATTAGAAAACTTGATAAAACGAAAGTAAGTTTCACTTTAAAAAATTGAAAAACTCTCTACAACCAAAGTGGAACTAATTTTAAACAAACCTGTTTCTGCCCCACCAGAAAGACTGTTTAAAAACTGTCCCGTAAGCCAATATTGCGGTGCTGCTCCAAGACTACCAAGTGAGCTGAATTG
Organism: Cruorifilaria tuberocauda; assembly: GCA_013365365.1. NCBI lineage: Eukaryota > Metazoa > Nematoda > Chromadorea > Rhabditida > Onchocercidae > Cruorifilaria > Cruorifilaria tuberocauda. The sequence goes on from JABVXU010000482.1 coordinate 30,614, forward strand.
AGCATGGTAAGTGAAATCATCCATCTTTACATCTCCGAACAATTCCTTCAGTATTACACGCAATCTTGGATGACCATATTTCGTTAATTGAATGCCTAGAATTCATTTATTACAAACAATACCTGCGAATCAACATAAAAAGCAACATAAAAAATCACCATAAAGATCAAGCTGGATGACCAATATGGCAATAGAGTATCTTTCATTGAATATTACCTGCCATCACGTTTTCCTAAATCATAAGCGAAAGTAATCCGCTTCTTTGTCTGAAACTTGCACACAGGAAATTTTGTAAATTGCCGAAATATGTATGTCAATTTGACCTAATATCTCACATTATTTCAAGACTCTAAGCTGATTATTAATTCGAATAATCTAATATATGTGATTATTATGAAAGATGATGCAAAACTCAACACAAAAAATATGACCTTTATGAGCTCCTGGTACGGAGCAAACAACTCGTGCCTTGACATGAGAGAAATCAATGTTAGCAACGCGATCTCTCCAATGTTCAATAAGACCCCAATCTTGACTTGTTTTATATTCGCTCAAATATTTTACTAAATCAGTCTGGAAATCTGATCCATTTTGGTTGGAATTCTCACTATCAGCCAACTGAAAATATTCAAAACATGTAAGTATTTTCCCAACACTTCCGACTGCAAATTCCGATTCCGATTTTATTCATAACGTCATATCTCCAAACGGCAAAAGAAGTCCTATTTTATGACCATATGCATCACTTTTGAAAGTTACAGTGCCAGCCCTTAAATCACCTATTTTTACTTCTTCTCTGAAATGAAAATAGGATATGACAGTTTTGAAACTGCGTACAAACGTATAACATCAACATCTTACTAACTTCAATTCCACTACAGTGATAGAATGCTTGAGTTTTGAAGTTCCAGTCATTTTCCAACAAGTTAGCAGTCCCAATGATAATATGCACTCTTCCAGCGCTGCTTTCAAAAATAGAAATTTTGGAATGATGCGTTCCGAATGGTATCATTAGTCGTGCTCGTCCAACACTGACGCTATTTGCTCCACACTTCTTTACTGCAGTTTTAGTCAATGTAAAGTCAGTTCCCATTCTTTCGCCTACAATTAATGTAATTGGTCCTTGTCGTAACCGGCCCGGATACTGCCTGCAAATGTTATGATATTTCAAAAACAAAACAAAATAAACATAGCTTAACAAGTTTTAAAGCTGATACAAATCATAAAATGGCCAAGATATATTTCATATCTGCACATAAGTCTTGCAAACCGTGTAGTTAACACTAATAACAGCGTATATGTCACCAGTGTATATGGTAGGTTTTTGTTATTTCGAAAAGGAATTAAAAACTGATAAGAAACTTTTTTTTGAATTTGCAAGATGGGAATCTTGCATTATTAATTAAGCAATAAAACGTTAGAGAATGAGGGATATTAAAAGTTAGATGAAATATCTAGAACCACATATGAAGCAGACCATAACAAGCCATAATTTGGGACTAATCAATTTGGCATTAGGGTTGATAAAATTATTAATATCTATGCAGCTGCTTTTTAATTTATGCAAATAATCATAATATATCACAGAAACACACCTTTATTTTATACATTGATATCTAACGTCAATAGCACAAAAATTTAACAAGAATATCCAAAACCCACTCATATAAGCGAAAGGATAAATACAGTTTATTTACAAAAGATCTCCGTAATAATCTCTTCGAGAATGAAAGATGATACATGTCCCACGCACTACCAGTATTGAAGTACTTACGCAAGCAGCCAACGAAGATCGATCATGAAATTGAAATGGATTGATGCTACGGGTGAGATAAGTTCCAACAATTCCGCAAACGAAAAAGCATTGGTATTGAACTGTTCCTCTAGACCTACAACCTGAAAACGAATGGTAGCAGTGACGTTTCAACTATGGACGAAACAGATGAAATGTTCATTGGTTTACCATATAAACCGGTTCAACGTCCTCCCATCACCTCATCCCTTTGTTTCCCTCACCCTCCTTCCCATTCTTCAATCTCCAGCTGCGAACATGTTTTTTGGCAAGTTCTTCTCTGACAACACGTTTTATAGTTAGTTGAGAATAGAGATACAAAGCCAGGAGAATACCAACAAGCTTAAACAGTTCTGATATAAAACTAACCTTGTTGAAATATAGTCTATCTGTCAAATAATTTTGTCGCACACGTTTCCCTTCGGATCCATGATCACCAGATTCTTTATCCACACATGCCGACGTCTCCACTGCTCCCCGTTTCATCTCTAAAACATTGTCACACCTTAACTTTCATATACAAAAAAACAAATCAAATAGAAAGCTATCAAATTCCACCCTTTCCCGCCAGACTTAACTGATCTTCCCCTACGTCAACTATATAATAAAAGTAGCAACAGTTGCAGGTTCAAAGGGCAGTAATTCAAGATTTAACGCGGCTTCACGGGTTAGCTATTTGTTTACAACCTTAAGTGGGTTGTTTAGACTCGTGCCACTTCAGATAAATAGCACTGATTGCACTTGTAATCAGCAACAATTCGTATTATGAAGGACTGTGTTCAAACTCAGGATCGAAAAGGCTGAAATTTTAAATTAGCTCAAAATTGCAATTATTCCAAAATTTTAAAATTGAATTTGAAGTCCATTTTAGATCTGCTTATTACACGGATATGATACATCGAGCATAATGTTGAGTAACTGGTAAGATTTTGAATGGCACTCATGAACGCCATTCAAATTATTACTGTACAATTGCTTGATAGTTTGGTAAACTAAGGTGTTCCAGCAATATGCTACCTCCACCTGGCCTGAAGTAAGGAAAATTTTCATCTGATTAATTTATTTTTTTAACTTAATTTTTTGCCTTGATGGATTAGTAAGATTCTTCAGATAAATTATAACATTAGTAAAATACAAAATCAGTGACAGTTATGGAAAATTAACGATTTCTAGAAAGGAAATTAACGATTTCTAGGAGGGATTTTCGAAAAGGTTCGGATAGCTTAACCATGACCAAAATGAAACCAAATTTTTATTTTCCAGGTGTCATCAACAGCGATTTCTACTCTTCAAATCGCTAAATAGAATTTTAATACGATGAACTACTTCGCCTTCAGTTACCAAACTCCATAATAAATTTGTAGCACTCTTCCGACCGAAAATAATTCATTCAAATGAAATATTTAAGTAAAAAAAAAAAAAACCAGAAAAAGCAGCCAAGCGCACACAGAAGCAAATGACGAAATAACAACAAAATTGAAATGATTGAATAGAAATACATTCAAATTATGCAAATATAATTGTATTATTTGAATCTTCCAACGATGAAAATGCAAATTTTTATCAATAATTCGGTGTTTCGTTGTCGTATCCATCACTGCATGGTTTTCATGTAATTGATATGGTAGGATGAGTACCACTGAAAGAGCTTAACATACTTTTAGAACCTGATACCTTCATCTTCAGCGCCTATTCTTGTCGGTCTACGCTGAAAATAAAAAATGAGATTTTTTCGGGAAAATTATAGCATTAACAGAATACGAAATCAGTGATAATGATAGAAACCTACACGCCAGTTCCTAAAACAACGAAATAAATGATGCCAAAATGCTTGAACTCGTTGTATCCATGCTATGCTCTCTTCTTCCTGCACTAATTCATCGCTTTCCGTCATAATGATATCCAGTAGTCTCGAATTATATGCCGAAAACGGTTTTGGGTCATAAAGATGATGAGAATCCGGATACATCTGTTGTGAAGAATGATATTGGAATTTAATGTGAAATTATTTACATTGATCTTGATTCTATTCACGAATTTTGGAAATCTGTGAAAAACATTAGTTGGTTATCTATTGAAAATGAAGTACATCGTCTTAGCAAATAAGTAAAAAAAAATATTTTAATGAAAAGCAAGGATGATATGAAAAAGATGGATCAACATTGAAATTTGGGATTCGAAACTCACCGTTTTCATGAATTGTTGATATTCATCATCATCATCATCCTTGACAAGTACCCGAAAAGTTCCACCCTTAGTACGATGGCCATCTTCGAGAAATAGTAAATCGTAGAAAGATGGAAAAATTTCAGCGCTTCGTCGAATTCGGTTTTCCTCATGAGACGGATTCATTGGATTAGATTTATACAGGTTATCGTGCAGAAGGAAAATATTATCTTCTTGCGCCCAGCCGTACGCAAACTTTTTGATCCAGGCATCCATGTCACGATGCGTATAAAAACGAGCTCTTAAAGAGAAATTAAGCTTCATATATTAATGAATTTCTGAAACATTAGTATTTAAGAAAGATCATAAAAAGTTGATGCAAATTTTTAGAGATAAAAGTTGAAAAAAACTGCCAGCGCTCAATAATTACAATTTTGAAATATTTATACATTTCATGTAAATAAAATTTAGAATGTATTAAATCATGTGCCTTGTCAAATTGATAGCTGCAAGCCGAATTTAGTAAAAAGTGGATCTAAAATTTGAAATATTTATCTAATAAATATTTTTTAATAAAGCCATAAAAACCTTAAATCGAAATAACTTGGTAGAATATCTATGCACCACTTGCAAAGTTCAGATCTTGATCTTTTTGTAAAATTTGCTTCAAAGCTTCTTCCTAATTTACTCATAATTTGACGATAGGTTACCATCATTGTATCCTTATGATTTTCACGCTGATATACTTCTTCAATAGCGTGACAATCATAACTACAAACGAGATGAATAACTGAACCTAAATTTGAAACAAGAGTTAATTTTATAATGAATAGAAAATGTTTCATAATAGGCAGAAATTTTTCAAAAAGGAAAAACACGGATAACTCACAAGAACTAACATGTGGATCTGGTGAGGTAACAACAGTGTAACAGGTATCATCTTTGAAATCTCGAATAACACCAGTCGGTAATATAAAATGCGTGTGAGTATCAATTTTTTCGTCAGTTCTTATTAGTGTCTTTAGTTTCAGTACACTCAATACTGATTGAAGACCTTTTTTGTTAAACATATAGCTTACGCCTGATCTTGATGGTTCAAATGGTCTGAAATGTTCATCGATTCTTTTTTTTTTGCATTCATGAAATTTATTTCAATATCTTGTCAAATAATAAGTTAAATACTACCTTTTTCCCACATTATTTGGTTGAGCATGAAGGATATCTGCCATCAAACATGCCTCCAGAAATCTCATTTTCTTCGCATAGGTAGGTCGAGGAATGTTACGAATATTATCAAGACACGTCATCCACTGACTTACACCGCCACTGCAGCATAGATAACGTTCTAAAATGGGTAGGTGGTAAGATTACTCATTATAATATCTCATTGATGAATATCAGTTGATAACAAAAAAAATTTCTTTACAAGAGTCTTTCAATTGTATATATTTCTAAAACAAGTATACCTGAAACAACTGCTGCAATGGGCATGATGTCGAACATTTGATTGAATAGGAAATACATCTTTGGTTCTGAAGGAAATTGGGACTGACACTGAATTAGTACAAGTTAATTTAAAATTACATCGTTAATTTTTTTAAAATATATTAGGAAATGCATTGCACTAACTGATAAGAGTCTGATTCAAATTCAATATATTTTAGCCACTAAGTTTTTTTAGAAACATGAAAAATTAATTCAGGAGGGCTGAGAAGTTTTACCTACATGTTCATGAAATACTTCCTTACAAGCAAAAGAATTAACAATCAAATGCTTTTTATAAATTAAATAAAAGAAGGCAAATAAAAGATAACTGGAAAACCATGAAATAATTTTTGATAATGCCAAGGTAATGCAGTGATCGCACGACATAACATGATAAGTTGAATTTTTGGAAGTTTCAAAGAAATTCATATAAACACTATTATTTATCACTGATTAGAAATCGAACGCTGTATACAGCTACAGTTTAATAAGCAGATGAATTAAACATTATAGGATTAGATTCCCCAGATTGGGCATCTTTGATAATGAAGAAACAAATGAGACTTGGTTAATTTCTCATAAAAAGAGTTTTACTGTGTTGAACTTGATAATTGATAATCAGTTAAGAACTTTTATCATTAAGTGCACAAGTACAATAACGGTTGAACCATACTTTTCAACAAAAGAGAAGATAATATTTTTACCAATTCAGTAAAACGTTGTCGATGGCTTGTTGATGGCATATCACTTGTTGCTGGTATATCACAAGTGTTGATCGCTTCTATTGTCTCATGATTGCTGCGCAAAAGAATCACGTCTGTTGGCCAGCGAAGTTTCATTAGTACCAGCAGTATGATTATTTCAATTTGTTGTTTTCCACAACCAACATAGCCACCTATGTATATATATATATATATATATATATATATTTACCTTTCTTTTTTCTCTCTCTAAATGATACTTAAGTTAGTACTACTTGGATCGTACCACTATATTGTAGAAATTTTAATTCTTTTAAATACGATATTTAGCTTAATAGATGATGAAATATTAATGGAATAAAGCTCACGAGATTTATTGGCCTAACAGAATGTACTGTCATTTTGACAATTAACACAATATCAATATATGATTACTAGAAGGAACTGAAGAAGTAATAGTTACTACAACTATTTGATAATAATTAAGCTGAATGCTTTTCTACAAGGATCTTGAAATTAGAAAAGAAATTTGTTACTGACCAAGAAATAAATAGCGTTTTATCGGAGGCAATCCAAATTTATCAAACGCTCGTAAGAGTGAATGAATGCTACCGCTTAAATTACCGATTATAATCACGCCATCATTTGTTAAATTAAATTCTATCAAAATTGGCTCTTCAAAGAATAAATCTGCTCCATAATGTAGAATCTGGAAAGTTAAAACATTTAAAATTCTAAAAATGTAAATTATATCCACAGCTTTAGGTTTTAAACTAAGAAGATATTTTGCTATAAAAAAATAATGTTGAACAAACAAACCTCAATAATTTCGGAAGCCGAAAAACGCTTCTGGATGGGTATATCAGTGTTGATGCAGTTTATCAGAACAGTGATGTATGTCTCAAGCCGAGTTTGAGTAAGTTTAGTCTCACACCTGTGTACCATTCACAGTATTTCCTGGCTCTTGTCTTCTCAGTTAAATCAAGTAATTACAAAAACTAAAACCAGCACGAACGAATTCACAACAAACATACAATGATTACAAATCAATGAAAGCTCTTGGTAAATAAGTGCACTTTCTAGATTCTTTGCGCTTTAATTCGGGTTGCAATCACATATATCGCTTTGAGCGCGAAAACTCCCCCCCCTCTTCCCCCACATTTATGCTCTATCGTACTTAGAAGAGGTAAAATAAATACCCTTATTTGCAACCAAATTTAAAAATCTAAAAAATAGAAATATTGCTTGTGATATTTTAGAAGAACGAGTGCTCTTCTCTCCATTAATAAATTCTTATATCATTTCCAAAAAGAAAAAAAATTTATTGCTTTTTTTAAAAGGTGGAGTGTGATAAATAACTAGTGCTAGGTGTTTTTTTATTTAGCAAAAAATTTTTTTCTACAAATCTTATTAATACAAGCTTTAAAATAATATAAAATTAATAAAAAGTGATATATACCCGAGCATTTAATTGAGCAAAGCAACACATCAAAATTTCAACAAGATACCACTTCATAGACAATCTTCAGAGTACAGTTACGAAGAGTAGCAAATATATACAAAATTACCAACAATCGGCGATACAAGCAGGAAAAAGCAATATAAGACCAGAAAACATGTGAGAAGTAAGGGAAATGAATTAAAAAAAATTAAGATGACTAAAATTGGATAATCACATCAGAAAAGCATTTCTAACTTTCAATCATCAAGCCGAAGTTTTTTACATACAGTAATATCACTAACAATGCCACTACTGCCAGAGGTATCCGAAATTAATGTTGAAGAACTGTCATCCAATCCAGGTAATTCGAAGGAGTGCGCTATTGAAGAAGCATTATAACGATCGTACTGAAACAATTAACATTACCTCTACGATAATCCAGTAACCAAGATTAAGTTATTTCATATATTAAATTATACAATCGTATTTTTTGAAAAGATAATGAAACAAAATAAGAGAATCCATAATATCGAAATATCTCTTCATTTAATTTCATATAATTGAGAATGGGACAAGTGCACTGGAGTCATTTAAACACGAAGCCTAAAAAACTGCTTATATATCAATAGTCACTAGTAAGAAAATTACTTTGAGACAGCGTTAGCACCGAATCTGATTAAAACTCAATAAATCTGGGATTAAGATGAAACTGAGAGTCTAGTTCTCTCTTTGAAAAAAATACCTGTGATAATTCCCATAATTCTTCAATGTTAAAATTTGCTCCGAAATCCGAACTTGTGAAATATTTATCAGAAGTTGAAGGTGTATTACTCTCAAGTGATTTTTTTAAAGAGCCTGTATCAAGAGTAGTTCCAGACAATCCATCGTCTAATGCAAAAAGTTCCACAAGTTGTTCCGTAGCCATCGTCTGCAAAGAACGGTTATCCGCACCAACCAGCGCCTGCAAAATCACATGGTATCAAGCTGAACACTTCGAGGTTATACTGTTTTAAATTACTAAAAATATAGCTTCTAACTGATTTCTCAACATTCATTACATCTAATTTTGAAAGGATAAGTATATAAAATTAACATTAGCTGTATCTGTTTTGAATTTCTGCAATCGCATAATTTTTTGCTCGATAGAACCTTCGGTAATTAATCGATAAACATTCACGACACATCTCTGTCCAATGCGATGAGCTCGATCCATAGCTTGCAAATCTTTCACCGGATTCCAATCGTGTTCCAAAAAAATAACAATATCAGCTCCGATTAAATTGAGTCCCTCGCCACCTATCTAAACCAGCAAAATTCATATATGAACATATGATTTACACATGAAATTGAAACCAATGCTGTTTATTTCGAATAAGCTGTTTGAATTCATGAAAGTTGACAATAAAAGCTTTTTCAGAAGGGTACTGTTCATTTCTAATATCATAAACAGAGCAAATATTGAAATGAATGTTAGTATAGTTTTGCTATTACTGAATCTAAAAAATGCAGATATGTGACTCTTTTTTTAAACATTCATGAATGTTTAAAAAAAGAGTCACATATCAATGCAATTCTATACAAATCTTACATTTGTCGTAAGAATTAATACATGTATACTAGGATCGACATTGAACTTTTCAGCAATGATATGTCTCTCATTTATTGGTACTGTACCATCCAAAACTGCATATCTAAAATGATAGAAAAAAATAATGGAGCAATTGCACAAATGCTCTCAGCAATCACAATCTAATAAAATTCCCTCTTCGAGACTCGATGACTCTGTGTAGGAATGGTGCCTTGAAACACTTATCATTATCATCCTCAGGACTACTCGCTTTCTAACTTGTCAGTCATGAGGATAATATGTTCAGAAGTTAAAGAACCATCTTGCATTTACTTCCAGTTAGCAGAGCGCTTGTTGTGGTGAGGCCAAAGTTATTAAATCACGAAAAATGTTGCATTAAGTAACCTTATATCAGATCCTAATTTTCCTGAACTGAATAAATTCACAAGTAATTGAACTGCGGCCAATCTTTGACAAAATATAAGCGCGCGGTGACCATTACCAGTTTCTGATATTTCATCAGCTGCAATATATCAAAGGACATAGTTTTTTTCGTCACAAAACTAAGAAAACTGGTTGACTGGAAAGGTTGTGCATTTTTTTGTGCAAAAAATCAAGTGTCATTAAAAATACACTTGTACTGAAATTTAAGCTTGAATTATATTTGGATTAAGCGATATCA